>CAUYRH010154835.1:0-44844 GCA_963574655.1 Perodicticus potto
TTTTTTTGAGACAGAGCCTCAAGCTGTCACCCTGGATAGAGTGCTATGGCATCACAGCTCACAGCAACCTCCAATTCCCGGGCTCAAGCGAGTCTCCTGCCTCCACCTCCCAAGTAGCTGGGACTACAGGAGCTGGCCACAATCCTCAGCCATTTTTTGGTTGCAGCCGTCATTGTTGTTTGGCAGGTCCGGGCTGGATTCGAACCCGCCAGCTCAGGTGTACGTGGCTGGCGCCTTAGCCCGTTAAGCCACAGGCGCCGAGCCTTGGATTTTAAAGGAATGTCTTTGGATTCACGTAGAAAGTTTTTAAAGTTTCACATGAGCAATGATAAAATGCCTTCATGAACACTTGATTACTAAGATTTACCTAAGCAAAAATATACATTAAAGAATAAATGCTTAAAAATATCTAGATTTGGCTCGGCACCTGTGGCTCAATGGGCTAATGCGCTAGCCCCGTACACCTGAGCTGGCGGGTTCGAATCCAGCCTGGGCCAGCCAAACAACAATGACGGCTGCAACCAAAAAATGGCCGGGTGATGTGGCGGGCGCCTGTAGTTCCAGCTACTTGGGAGGTGGCGGCAAGAGGCTCGCTTGAACCCAGGAATTGGAGGTTGCTGTGAGCTGTGAAGCTATGGCACTCTATCCAGGGTGACAGCTTGAGGTGCTGTCTCAAAAAAAATATATATATCTAGAATTATTTACGAAACATGCGTAGAAAGGGGACATAACTGCTATCTGCTGTTGAGAGAGAATACTACAAATTTTTTTAATTTTGAGGTAATTCTAGAGGATAAATAGAAGCCTTTATTTTCTAACTCTTAATAGTAAATGCTTGTACTTATGAAACAGCCATAATTCAACTTTAAATCAGTATCATATAATCTGTAGATGATCTATAAATTGTTTAAATTGATTATAGTAGTTTCAGGTGCTATTTTTTATTTTAATCTCTGGGATTCATTGAGGGTACAAAGAATTAGACTACACTGATTGCATTTGTTAGAAAAGTCCCTCTTATAATTGTGTCCCACCCCAAGAGGCGTGCCATACACTGTGAGCTCCCACCCCCTCTCTTCCTCTCTCCCCACTTGTTCATTCCCCACCTCCCCCATATTAGCTCATCTACTCCCTTCACATTAGAGTAGAGTACATTGGATTCTTGCTTCTCCATTTCTATGATTCTATACTAATAAGAATGTGTTCTAGCTCCATGCAGTTTAATGCAAAAGATGTAAACTCTCTACCTTTTTTAGTAGCTGAATGGTATTCCATGGTATACATATACCACAGCTTGTTAATCCATTCCTGGGTTGGTGGGTATTTAGCCTGTTTCCACATTTTGCACATTTTGGCAATTGTAAAATGAGCTGCAATAAACAGTCTGTTGCAAATGTTCTTATGATAAAATGATTTTTTTTTTCTTCAGAGTACGTGCATAGTAATGGGATTGCAAAATAAAATGAGAGGTCTAATTTGAGTTCTTTGTGGGTTCTCCATACTCCCTTCCAAAAGGTATTAGTTTGCAGTCCCACCAGCAGTGTAAAAGTGTTCCCTTCACTCCACAACCACACCAGCATCTGCAGCTTTGAAACTTTGTGACGTAGGCCATTCTCGCTGGCATTAGGTGATATCTCAGGGTAGTTTTCATTTTCATTTCTCTGATGATTAGGGATGAGGAGCATTGTTTTTGTATATTAGTTGGACATTCATCTTTCTTCTTTAGAGAAGGTTCAATTCATCTCTCTTGCTTACTGATATATGGTATTGTTTGGTCTTTTTTATTGATTAATAGGAGTTCTCTACAGATCCTAGTTATCTAAGCTTTTGTTCAATTGATAATATGCAAATATCTTTTTCCATTTTATTTTATTTATTTTTTATTTTTTTGTAGTTTTTGGCCGGGCCTGGGTTTGAACCCGCCACCCCCGGCATATGAAGCTGGCACCCTACTCCCTTGAGCCACAGGTGCCTCCCCATCTTTTCCTATTTTAAAGGTTGTCGGTTTGCTTTGGGTGTTGTTTCCTTAGTTGTACAGAACTTTTGAGTTCAATTAAGTCCCATTTATTTATATTTATTGTGTTGCAATTGCCACAAAGTCTTCTTCATAATATCTTTCCCCAGGCTGATATCTTTAAGTGTTTCCCCAATACTTTCTTTGAGAATTTTTATTGTTTCATGCTTTATATTTGAATCTTTTACCCATTGTGAATCAATTTTTATAAGTGGTGAGAGATGCAGGTCCAGTTTCAGTCTTTTAGGTACGGATATCCAGTTCTCTCAGCACCATTTATTGAATAGGGATTCTTTCCCCCAGTGTATGTTCTTATTTGGTTTATCAAAGATCAGGTGGCTGTAAGATGTTAGTTTCATCTCATGGTTTTCTACTCAGTTCCAAATGTCTCTATTTTTGTGCCAATTCCATGCTATTTTGATTACTATGGCCTTACAGTATAGCTGAAAGTCTGGTAGGGTGATAAACCCGGCTTCGTTTTCATTACTAAGAATTGCCTTGCAATGAAGAATTATTTTTTACTAATCTTGAAAGTATGATGATGGTACTTTAAGGGGATTGCATTGAATCTGTAGATTGTTTTGGGTAGTATAAACATTTTGACAATGTTGATTCTTCCCAGTCATGAGCAGCATATGTTCTTCCATTTGTTAACATCTTCTTCTATTTCATTTCTTAGGATTTTGTAATTTTCCTTGTAGAGGTCCTTCATCTCTTTAGTTATGTATATTCCTGGGTGTGTCATTATCTTTAAAGCTTCTGTGGTGGGAATGGTGTCATTGATTAGCTTTTCATCTTGACTGTTATTGGCATATACAAATGCTAATTATTTGTGGACATTAATTTTATATCCTAAGACATTGCTGTATTTTTTGATCAATTCCAGGAATTTTGTGGGTGAGTCTTTGGGGTTCTCTAACTAAAAGCTCATATCATCTGCAAAGAGTGAGAGTTTGACCTACTCTGCACCCATTTGGATGCCCTTTATTTCCTTATCTTGCCTGATTGTATTGGTTAGAACTTCCAGCATTATGTTGAATAGTAGTGGTGATAGATGACATCCTTGTCTGAGCTATAATCTATTGGTTAGAATGTTATTGAGAATTTTTGCATCTATATTTATTAGTGAGATTGGCTTGAAATTCTCTTTTTTAGTTGGGTCTTTTCCTAGTTTTGGTATTAGGGTGATATTTTCTTCATAGAATGCCTTGTGGCCTGAGAAAATACAAGGTATTATTTCTAGTCTTTTAATTTTGCTGAGGTTTTATTTGTTTTTATTTTATTTTATTTTATTCTTCCATTTCCTCCACTTTATTTCACATAGTTGACATTTCAGAGTTTTTTATGGTTTTTTTTATTATTATTAAATCATAGCTGTGTACATTAATGCAATCATGGAGTGCAATGTGCTGGTTTTATATACAGTTTGAAATACTTTCATCAAACTGGTTAATGAAGCCTTCATGACATTTTTTAGTTATTGTGTTAAGACATTGATATTCTGCATGTAGTTAATTTCACATGAACCCTTATAAGATGCACTTGAGGCTTTATTTGTATCCTAGGATGTGGTCAATTTTATAGTACATACCATGAGATGACAAGAAAAATGTATATTCCTTAGCTTTGGGATGGTGTGTTCTGTATATGTCTATTGATCTCATTTCTTCAAGAGTCATATTTAAGTCCTTTGTACCTTTGTTTAGTTTGTATTTAGAGGATCTGTCCAGTTCTGTCAGAGGAGTATTAAAGTGACCAACTGTTATGGTGTTGTTGGATATTACATTGCATGAACCCATCAAGGCTTGTTTTATAAATGTGGGAGCGTTTAAATTAGGTGCATAAATGTTTAAAATTGAAACGTCTTCTTATTGTATTGTTCCTTGGGCCAGTATATCCAAGTTGAGTTATCTTTCTCAACTTTAGTTGCTTTAAATCTGCTTGTATCTAAGCATAAGATTGCAGGTCCTCTTTTCTCCCAATTTCTATTTGCTTTAAGTACTGTTTTCTATCACTTAACCCTGAGTCTCGATTTGTCCTTCAAGGCTAGGTGTGTCTCCTGGAGACAGCATATGGATGGCCTATGATTTTTTTATCCAATCAGCCAACCTGTGTCTCTTCAGTGGTGCATTCAGTCCATTGACATTTATTGAGAAAATTGTAAGTGTTGTGGAGTTCTATAGTTCACTGTGTAGTTTTATCCTTGGCTCCATTGTGAAAGCTAAGTTTTGACCTTTAGCTTTGGGTGCTTACTTTGTTGGTGATCCATTGTGGTGGTCAATGTTGAGAATAGTCTAAGTATTTCCTATAGAGCTGGTGTTGTGGCAAATTACCTCATTGCTTATATATCTGAAAAAGATTTGATTTCTCCATTGCTTTTATATATGCAAAAGATTTTGATTTCTCCATTTTGAAGCTTAGTTTATCAGGATACATAATTCTGGGCTGAACATTCTTTTGTTTAAGAATGTTGAAGGAGGATGACCATGCTCGTCTGGCTTGAAAGATTTCAGTTGAAAAGTCTGTTGTCATCCTAATGGCTCTACCTCTGTTGGTCAATTGACACTTACTCCTGCATGCTAGTAGAATTTTTTTCTTTCATCTTGACTTTGGACAGTTTCACTACAATGTGCCTTAGGTAGGCTCTGTTTAAGTTGAGATGACCTGTGGTCAATATCAACATCCATCTGAAAGGAGTGTGTCAGGGTCTTTAGTAAAACTTGGGAAGTTTTCATTTATGATAGTCTCCAGAAAGGCTTCCATTCCTTTGGGACAATCTTCTTCCTATTCAGGAATCCCTATTATTTGTATGTTTGAATGTTTCATGGAGTCTCCTAGTTCTCTAAGGGCCTATTCAGCTTTCACTCTCCTTTTCTGCCTCATTAACTATGAGTTAACCTGAAAACTATGTTAACCTTAAAACTATGTTCTAGCTCTTAGGTTCTTTCCATGGTCTAACCTATTTTTGATACTTTCTATTGCATCTTTACATTCCCTGATTGTCTCTTTCTTTTCCTTAAGCTTTGCCATATTCTTTCTATATTTTACATGTCTCTCATCTGACTTTTGGTTCTGTCTTTGCATTTTCTTGTCCATTCCTTTTGTTGTCTTTATCATCCATATTTTAAATCCCCTTTCTGTCCAGTCCACTGATTCTTTATAGGTGGAGTCTTCTGTAGTAGCTGCCTCATAGCTCCTTGGGGGAGTTCTTTTGTTTGTTCATGTTGCCCGAATTTTTCTATATGTTCCTCCTTACGTGTTCTTTCCTCTTGTTCACCTCCTTGTTCTCCTTTTTCTTTCTTATTGCCTCCTTTGTTTCAAACAGAAGTCCTTGCTCTTGATGACAGTATGCTGCAATATGTAGCAGGAACACCAGGTGGCACTGTGGTGTTTTAGGAGACAGCATACCCAGCAACCAATGTGGTCCTTATTCCAAACTTAGTTGCCTTCAGTGATGGCCTGATTTTTTTCCTCAGCATTCAGATTCTAAGGGGTTGGGATCTTAAAGTTCACAAGAATCTGTCTAGGGCAGGTCTCACAGTGCCCCCTGAATCTAGTTCCTGTGGGGTGCAGGAGTCCCTCAGCCTATCCCAAGAGTGGAATTCTAGTCCTGGCAGGCAGAATTAAGACTGCCATGCTTTAGGCCCCTTCTAAGACCTTCTCCATGTTCCCACAATGGCAGCCCCCTGGCCACCGAGACCTTCTCACTATGGCTGTTTTGCCCATCACCAAACTGATGAAAAATCCACTCCAACAGGCATTCAAATCTGGTTGCTCTGTACTGTGCAAGTCGTCCCACTCTTCCAAGATTTCCACTCAACACAGTTTCCCCCAGTAAATGAAATCTCCAGAAAGGCTTCCTTCTGTCCTGGACTTCTGCAGACAGTTAGCCAATCCCAGCCTGCCCCAGTCACTTGCCTAATTTGTAAGATTTCCACTGCTCTGGATCAGACCTGTATATATCTCACCACCTCCTCACTGTGCTCCCTGAGCTGGCTCTGGGTAAAGTCTCTCCCTGCACCAGCTATGGCTGGGTTCTCTCTTTTCCTCCAGTTATTACAGGAGAGCTCAGCTGAATAATCCTTCTGGTCTGCCATCTTCCAAGTACTGTTTTATTATTATAGGCAGTTACATTGCAAAAGGAGCCTTAAGAAGATCTTTAAATTTTATCACTTTTGTAAATGAAATACAAAGGCAGGAATAAATGAATTAAGAATCCTTCCTTTTATGCATTTCAAAAAATCTCATCTTTTTATGGTGCATAAAGGAAAATTTAGATAAATATTGTGTTTCTATCACCTGGATGACACGAAGATTTTAAAAGGTATAACTAGAAGAGATCAGGACTGGACTAGAAAAGTATAGAAAGAAAATTTACTTTTTTTCATTTTGGTATTCAAAATCTGGAAAGTATAATTTGTGTCTTAACATTCATATTGGTAACTTCTTTTGAAAGAGAGATGTTAATTGTGGAGGAAAAATCTAGTAAAAGTTTTGGCTGCTTTTCTTATTGCACTAATGTAAACTAGACGAAATTGATAAAAATACAAGACTCAGGGAGACTGGCAGGGTCTGAAACATTAAAAGAAGAAGTATTCTCTAAGTCTTCTTCTCAATGAGAGCAACTAACAATGAGGAATTCAAAATAAGCATACTCATGCAATATTTAGAATTCTTTTTTATATCCAATTAAAATAAAACACATATTATTATTGGGCAGACAAAAAAGCACTGAAGGTTAACCTAAGTACGAAATGTGGGATGGCACAGGAGGGAGAAAATGTAGCCTCACATAATGTTTTGCTTTTTATGTGAGAATAATGGAGCTTGCTCAAATAAACCTAAAAACAAGTCTTTTCCCCATACAAGTGGAGCTTTTACCTTCCTTTTAGCTCTTATGAGGATGTTGCTATAAAACACAACCATTCCTTTATTCAGCTATATTATCTCACAGTACACAGTACTCAGTCAGTCTTCTTGCTCACCAGCTAAAAATTGTTTTTTCTCCCTTTTCTTGTGCATTTTGGAATGTTCCTAAAGTGATGCTTGACTGGTTCTTTGACTTATATCTTTTTCTTACTCCTTTTCTTGCACTAGTTTTTATCTATTGCTGAGAAAAAAAATGAAACTTTATGAAGCTGAATCTCTGCCATTATCCATTCCAAGAAAACTACTTCTAGTTTGTAGTGGTTAGTAGGGTTCCGTGGAGGGCCTAGCTTCTTGCAGAGTATAGGATTTTGCCACTAGAATTCTAAAGCAAATCTGCTCATGCCCAGGATTTCTCAGACCCCACTGGACAAAAATGTAATAGCCCTTTAAGGCAACTGACATCAAAAATTTCTTATACTTTCCCCTTTATTCCTCATTTCCTTTTCCTAAATTAAAAAAAAAAAAACCCTCTCTCCCACATATGAAATAAAAGTTTCCACTTATCTTGAGATATATTTGTGAATATAAATGGACATGTGTATTTGTGATGGGACTAGGAATAAAGGAGGTGGCTGTCGTGTCTTAAATAGAAGCCAGTGAAAACCTTTATGTCAAGCTCCTCAACATTACGGAGAAGCACTGAAAGTTCATGAAGTTTAAATTTAAACAGGGTGAAATCCATATACCTCACATGAAGATTTCTCCACTATTAACATATTAGACTAGTATGGTACAGTAGTTATAATTATTGGACCAATATTGATATATTATGTTTAACTAAAGTTCATACTTTATGGAGTTTCTTAATTTCACCCTAATGTTTTCTCTGTTCCCGGATCTCTCCCAAGGTAACATTTAACATTTAGTAACAATGTCTCCCAAGCCACTTCCAGACTGTGACAGTTTCTCAAACTGTCTCTGCTTTTGTCCTTGACAATTGTGAGGAATACTGATCAGGAATTGTGTCAAAGTGGAATTCTCTCAGCTGGGGATTTTCTGATGCCTTCCCTCTTATTTAGATAGGGATTATGTGTTCTGAGAGAAATCTCACAGAAGTTACTGTCCTCATCACATCACCTCATGGGCACATATT
The DNA here is from genome assembly GCA_963574655.1 of Perodicticus potto. Classification (NCBI taxonomy): domain Eukaryota; kingdom Metazoa; phylum Chordata; class Mammalia; order Primates; family Lorisidae; genus Perodicticus; species Perodicticus potto. The sequence goes on from CAUYRH010154835.1 coordinate 8,037, forward strand.
GTAACCTCAATGCAACTTCTCATCCTTGATGTTAACATTGGTCATCTGACTGAGATAATATTTGTCAGAGTTCTCCACTATAAAATAATTTTGCTTCCCCTTTTTCATACCATATTCCTTAGAAGGAGGTTATTACGTGCATCCTGTACATAAAGAATGAAGAGTTCTACTGTGCAGAACTTATTTGCAATTCTTTATGGGACATATGTCTTTTTTGCCATCTAGTAATTTTTTATTTATTATTAGTAGTATTTAGTCAGGGATATATTTATTTTACACTTTATGTTATAATCCAGTTTGTTAATTATTTTATACTTTGTGTTATAACTTAATAATATGTAATTTATTAAATTACTCAAATTGCTTCAGGTTTGGCCAATGAGAGATGTGCAAATCGGCTCCTTCCTTCCTGGACACATCCCTGTCACTGAGAGTCTATGTGCATTGTTGTTATTGCTGTTGTTATGATTTTTAGCTCTTCCTTACTTTGGGTACACGATGCTCCAAGCATTTTTTATACATTTCATGCCATGGTCCCAGAGTCAGCCACATCTCCAAGGAGATGGGGTCCCTTTTGCTGGGAAAGGGCATTAGAAACGAGGGTAGATGCACCAGGTACTTGTTTCCTGGCCTTCTCGGTGGATGGAGCAAGAAGTATCCTCTGTTGGCTGAGAAGAGCAAGACACACACTCACACCTTACCCACGAACACACAGATCTATCTTACCACCGGAAAGCACTCTTGTAAAACACATGTGTATATGCACGCGTCTACAAAGGCAGTCCCTGAGTTGCAAGCATCTGACATACAACTGGGAGTCACACACAGAGACTATTATAGGAAGTCCCCTGAGTTACAAACATCTGGCTGATGTACGGCTTCCACTTACAAATGGGGGCTGTCACAGGTATTAGGTAAATGTGCCTGTTCCAACTTACATACAAATTCAACTTAAGAGCAAACCTAGAGAACCTCTCTGATCCCTAACATGGAGACTGCTTGTTCACTGTGTATTACATATAAAAATCACTAAAAATGAACGCATCCCTGTTCCTCCAAATCTGTTACTTTACCACACACATTGTATCTGCAAGCTTCCACCTCAATAGAGGGAAACCTGGCCCTCAGTATTTCCAACTATTAACTTAATTGTGTAATTCAATATACTTGTACAGTAGCTGCAGACTTTTAAAAAGTAAATCATACACCCATAAGAAATAATTTTATGCAATGTTTCTGTACAGTTACTTTTAACTCTAGTCTAGTAGATTTCATTAATTACCAAGGTTACTTGAGTCAGAGCTCTTTCCCCAGTTCACTTCAGGAAGACTATTATCCGCATTTTTAATACGTGTTTGGTTAGATTGCTCACATTCTGCATTCCAGGATGGGATCCCCTGACTTGCCTAGATGATTTTTTTTTTAGTTTGCATACATCACTTTTTCTGTTGTAAAGTTCTATAGATTTTGACAATTCATAATTTCATATATTCAATAATACATAATCTTACAGAGTCATTTTACCAGCCTAAAGTATCCTGTATTTGATTTACACAAACCCCTGCCTTGAATTCCTGGCAACCACAAGTCCATTTATCATCTGATTAGTTTTGTCTTTTCTAGGATATTGCAGGAATGGCCTCATACAGTATGTGGACTTCTTATACTTTTTTTGTTTACTGATCAATATACACTTAAGATTAATTTATAGATTTGCACAGGTTAATGTTAATACAGTGTAATGTTCCATATAATGCTTATTACAGAGTGCCTTATGGTTGCACCTGTTGGAGTGCATCTTAGTTACTTCCAGTTTATGACAATTATAAATAAAACTTCAATAGCCATTTGTGTGCAGGTTTATGTTTGTACATAAACTTTCAAATCAATATGTAGGAGCACAATTGCTGATTCATATGGTTAAGAATATGTTTAGTTTTGTAAAATACTGCCTAACATCCTTCCAAAGTAGCTTTTCGATTTCACATTCCCACCAGCCATGAATGAGAATTCCTGTTGCTCTGTTCATCACTAAAACTTCTCCTTGTCATGTTTTTAGATTTTAGTTATTCTGATTGGAGTGGTATTATCTTAGGGCTGTTTTCATTTTCATTTCTCCAATAACAAATGTTCTACAGCATTTTTCCATCATATGCTTGTTTGCCATCTGTCTATCTTCTTTGGGGATATTACCTGCTCAGATTTTTTGCCCATTTTTAATTGGGTTGTTTATTAAAAGTTCTTTATCGGATATGTGTTTTGCAAATATTTTCTTCTAGTCTGTAGCTTATCTTTCATTCTTAACAAAGTCTTTCCAGACTAGAAGTTTTTAATTTTAATAAAGTCCAATTCATTGACATTTAAATGTATGAATCATGTTTTCAGTATTATGTCAAAAACTTATCACCAAACTCAAGGTCATGTAAATTTTTTTCCTGTATTTTCATTAAAAAGTTTTACTATTTGCACTTAACATATAAATCTGTCACCCATTTCATTTTTTTGTTTTTTTTGTCTAAGCATGCCCAGTTTTTCCAGAACTATTTCTTGAAAAAAAAAAAATTCTTCTCCATGGATTTCCTTTATATCTTTGCCAAAAAAAATTATTGACTACACTTTTGGCATTTATTTTAGGACTCTGTAATTTTCCGTTAAATAGTGGAGTCATTCAATGTATATGTTTTCAATCATTCAAGGTTTATGATCATTCCAGATCTTTTGACTTACTATCAAATCTTAGGATAATTTTGCTGATGTCCACAAAAGTGTTTGCTGGGATATTGACTGGGATTAGTTCAAATCTGTAAATAATTAAAGTAATTAAGATTAAGAGATTAAATCTTACATTCCATGAACACAGACTATTTCCCCACTTATTTATATCTTCTTTTATTTATATAATAAATCTAAAGTTTTCTACATATGGATCTTGTGTATATTTTGTTAGACTTAACCTAGGTATTTCATTTTTTGGTGTACTTCCATCTTACTGTACTCTTTTATTAGCTTCAGGAATGTTTTGTAGATCTTTGGGATTTCTTTTACATACAATATTATCTGTGAATGAAGTCAGTTTTATTTCTCCTTTTCCTATTTATATATAAACATATCACACTTATTTCCTTTTTTGTACCATTGTATTAGCTAGTATTTGAAGTATGAACTGATGAGAAAGGACATCCTTACCATGTTCCTGCTGTGAAGAGAGAAAAACTATCCAATGTATTATTATTAAATATATTACTTTGTGCTGGGAGAATGAGGACCAAAGACCCCATTCTTGCAAGGGAAAGGACCCCCAGAAACAGAGGAATACTAAAAAGTAAGTTTGATGAGTTGGAACAAAGAAAACTCAGCTAGTTTATATTTAAGCTAGCCATTTATAGCAAGCTTACTGCCTTTTCTGAAATTTTAGCCTGTTGGGGATACAGTTTACAAACACCCCTGCCAGACCTGGGAGTACTCTGAGGAAAAATGGCCATAGAAGAGACTATGGCAAAGACCTAGAAAGAAAAATTAACTGAGTCATTTCCTGCTTTGTAAAAAGGCAAAGCAGATACCCATTGTGGAGATTTGCATTTGCCTGGAGCAGAGATCAAGGGAGTAGCTAAAGCCCTGAAACATGGGCAGAAGAGTTTATATCCCTTATCGCAGAGGAAGATCCTCTGTGGTGGTGATGGGAGGAAAATTCCTCCTTCCCACCAATTCCTCAGAGGAGATTGATGCCAGTGGCCTTTTACTCCACAGGGAACTAGCGGAATCTAACACCTCCCTAGAAATCTGTGTGTATGAACTCAAGTGGACGCTCTTCCCATTACAAGGCTCAGAATTCAGATTTCTCAAGGCTAGTCAAACTGTTAAATAATATCAATAGGAGCTGATATGCTCACTCAGAAACTGCTGGTGTCTTTGTTCCCTCCCTCATCTTATCCTCTGGGCAAATGGACTCCAATAAAAGCCCAGTGGAACAAACACTTGGTGCCATTGCTGGAATCCCACAAACAGGCAATGGACTCATAAGTTCCCACCTTTAATTCTATTCTGTGTCTGCTGTGGTTTCTAACTCTATATTCCATTGGTCACTGCCAGTTCCACAGGTCTTAGTGAGCCCTTCCCCCAGGGCAGGACCTGGACAACCTCGAGAGGTTTTACATGCCATTTAGCAAGCTGAGGAGGGTTCTCTGTATTTTCAGTTGGCTGAACATTTTAGCTTCACCATTTGTTATATATTGTCAAATGCTTTTTCTGAAGCATTTCTATGATCTCTTTTATTTGTTTTAGCTTATTGATATTATACATTATCTTATCTGATTTTGTAATGTTGAACTAGTCTTGCATAATTTGAAATAAATCCTACTTGATCATGGTGTATAATTTTTTCATTTGTTGTTAAATCTGATCTGCTAGTATTTTTGAATAGTATTTTACACATATGAGAGATATTTGTCAGTGGTTTTCTTTTTTTGTAGTTGCTTCATGTAGTTTTTGTTTTTGAATAACGTAGGCATCATAGTGTACATTAGAAAATCTTCTCTATGCTTCCATATTCTGTAAGAAATTATCATAATTATAAATCAGAATGATATTATTTCTTCCATCAATATTTGGTAGAATTCATGAGTGGAAGCATTTTAATTTGGTAATATCTTTACTGAAAGATTGTTATTGACCCAACTCAGGTAACCTGAACACATACACTTGCACACACATATCTATTTTTCAGATGAACTCGATTTCTTTTTTTTTTTTTTGTTATTGCAGTATTTTTGGTCAGGGCTGAGTTTGAACCCGCCACCTCCAGCATATGTGGGTGGCACCCTACTCCTTAAGCCACAGGCACCACCCCACATATCTATTTTTCTCTGTGTGAACATTGATAGTTTGCCTTTGACTGTAATTGATTTATTTCATTTACATTATCAAGTTTTTAGAAATAAAGTTGTTGGTACAATTTTGGTATTTTGTTGTTACTATATTGTTAATAACCACATTGATGTCCATGGATTACCAGTGATGACTTCTTTATGGATAGGATTCCGAGATGAGGGTTCAGTATTTACACTAAAGTTTATAGGATGGATATAGATGTGTGATTGGAGGAGCTGATAAGAGAAAATTTTAATCAGAACTGAAAGCAGATATAAAACTACGAGATGTGAGAAAATAAATGGTAAATGAAATGAATGCTGCTGAAAAAGTGAAAAGAAAATCAGGGACCAGATTATAAGATTATAAAGACAGAACATAACGTGAAAAGAACTTAATTTTTTTCTACTTAATGGAGAATAGCTAAATAATTTGGGGAAATTGAGTAAAAACAATGTATTTTAAATGATAGACAACAATACCTGTCACAGGATAAAATCCAAGTGGTATGAACATTTGCTGTTACTAGAAAGGAAAGCTTGGCAATAGGGTTATAGAAAGTGTATCGGTACGATTACTCGGGAGGAAGATAGTGATAAAAATGCTTTACCATTAAATGTAAATCAAATTCCTTGCAGCAAAATTGCATTTAAACCCTCAATCTATTGTAGGAGAAGTGCAAGAGAGGTCATTTGAGGTCAAGCCAAGTATGTGATGAGAGAAATAAATGTCTTATTTTCCTTTTTACGTGCAAATCACACAATTCCTATTTTTAGTACCATATCACAGAATCAGGAAATTAAGACTTGATGAGAGTTATTTTTATTTTTTTCCCCATTTTTTTCAAGTTAGTCTTATTTAACATTAAGAAGAAATAATAAGTTTTTAGTGTCAAAGGTATAAAGAAATTATTCTGGTAGGTAAAGGTGCATTCTTGCCCATGAGAACTTTACCATTTTGGGGACCTTAAGCATAGACATGTGGATTAAAAAGTACTCAAAAATCATCTTGGTGCTGGACTTCAGTCAAACCAGGTCTTCCAATTACCACTTGTTTCCTCTACATAATTTGGAATATTCTAAGTTGGAAGTACATTTAATGTCCCTATTCTACTGAACATTATACTTTAGCCCAGCCTACCCGGAAGGTGCTCCAAACATTTAAATGACTTTCCACCGCTAAACTGTATTTCCTTATTTGAATCCTGACTCTGCAACTTCCTCACTGGAAGTTTTATAATAAAGTTTTATGATACATTTGTGAATATCTCACATAATTTATTGACTAGTATAGTGAAAGTGAAAACAGAATGATTGTATGAGCACATGAAGTAAGCTTCCTACTAAAGCTTAAGTACCTTCCTGTGTGTTGCTTTTGTACCATTGTTGAGTCAAAAAAATCACAAGTTGACCCACCATAGGTTAGGGACCATATGTATATTATTTTTTAATTTTCTATGTTACATATTTTTTAAGAAAACAATTCTTCAGATTTCTATGAAACTGAATTTTTGTCTTAAATGTTATAGCCTTATTTTTTACATTTACCCCTGGTGCTGTAAAAGTCACCCAATGGCTAACTGTAAAAGAGGAATTTGGTACCTGTGGGTTAGCCTCCTTTTCCCTCAGAATGTGGATATCCACAGAAAACAGACCCTGTGATCATTGCTCTCTGGTCTATGAGGAACAAAGGAATACAAAGGAAGGCCGGGGGACTGGGATTACTCAGGGACTCTGATAATGTCTGGGTAGTGCAATCCACAGAAGTTCTAGAATTTTAGAAACCAATAACAAGTAAGCAATTGGAGTTTAGAAACAGATAACAAGTAAACATTTGGAGGATAGCCATTAAGGTCAATGAGATGATGAGACACTGGAGTATGTTAGGATAGGGATGTAGCCACATATTGAATGATGGCTATTGTTCTGATCTCCAGTGGAAAGGGAGTGAGTTGTCTGGGGGGCAACAATATTGAACAGTGAATTAAATTAAGTATGGCATAGGATGAAGAGCCAGGCTCTGAACTGTACGTCTTTGTTTGAATCCTGACTCTGCACTTCCTCACTTTGCAACTTTGGGTGAGTTACACAGCCTCTCTGTTCCTCAGCTCCCCACAATGTAAAACCAGAATGTTAGGGTGTGTCTATCTCATAACAAAAATTTAAAAAGTGTTTGACATACTGTAAATACTCTGGAATAGATAACATAAAATAAAACATATACATCAAGACATTTGAGAAGGATGAAGCCATTAGAATAATAATTAAGAAATTATATGTGACTTTGCAGAAAGAGTTAGAGTACAGAGCCAGGAGCTAAAGTCCTGATGCCACGTGCTTGAGGACTCAGAGGAACTGAGCAGCCAACACAGGCTACATGAAGGAGAATGTTAGCCCAGGGAAGGACAAAACAGTAAATACATCTATGTAGCAATTATGCAAAATATCTGAAGAAAAAAGGAAACAATTTGTTTAAGTGAAGTATAAGTTCAATTATTCTTAGATCATTTAAACTTCAGTTGTATTGTGCATTGATTATTGTTCACATAAACTGTCCTCTAGGGTAATACTTGTATACCAAGAGGATAAAAAATAACTAATCATAATCCGTAAAATGTTTGTGGCATATAAATTGGTTTGTAGCAAATAAATATTTTGTATTACTGAAAATAAAGGTCACCTGGTCCCCATTTTATAAACCATAAGGAAGTAAAAAATGTGTATTTCCTCTTTTATTGTTAATCAATTTTAAATGTTGATTTACTCATTATTTAATAGAAACTTTAAAATTCAGAGTGATATGTAGTAAATGAAACTAGAATTACAGTAATTTTATTTCGCAAAACCACAACCTGACACTTAAAACCCTGAAAATCAAGAAACCGGAACCATTACTGGGAAATCAGGTAAACGTTACTTGTATGTGTTCAGTAAAAGAATAAGGCTCTCACCATTATAAGGTGACGGTGTTTAGTTTAATTGAGGGTTCCCTTTGCTGCCTTTCCAGAAAGTCTAGCGTTTTCTTCTTCCGCAGCAACTGAAATGTCTTTTTTACTGTCATCATTCTGTTCATCATCTGATTATAACCACACATAGCTATTTTCTATAGCCTTGTTTTTTTAACCTGAACTTTTTCTTTCCCCAGAGGAGGAATAATTGGTACCAAAAGAGTATGGAGATTATTTTTAAAGCCAGGGGGAAAACGGGAAGCAAAGATCGAGTACTGCTCCTGAGAGATCATATTCTCCTTGCTCCTTCGCTCCCGGGGGTGCCCCAGGAACTGCAATGGTACCACTTTGTAGGGGAAGGAACCAGAAGGATTTCAGAAGAATCAACATTACGATTTATAGTGATGAGTACATACTGTAGCTGTATTCTAATCATGTCTTTCTCATGATGAATGAATTGGTATGAAATACTGTGTGTATGAATTGGAATGATACAACTAAGTGAAACATTGTAACACTTTGTTGTGCTTAAATATAAATAAATACAAATATGAGTATGAATTTTTGTTTCAAAAGATGTGTATATAAATGTTCTCATTTTCCCGGAAAATTGACACCTAATCACATTAAAGCATATTCATTCTGTCTCTTTGGTTTGAAATCTCTACCTACTAAAGCCCAAATTAACTATTTTATATAACTTTTAAGTATTTGCAACAAATGTTTTCCTCACTCAAAATCACTTAAAAGTGCATTATTGATATAAGTTAAAATTTAACAAGGATAATTTTTTATAATTCAGAACCTACTTTTCCCAGTAAGTAATCATTAGGATTGAAAAATTATCCTTTCTCCTTTTTTTTTTTTTTTGTTTTTTTTGTTTTAATAACCTCCTTCTAATGTTTCCAGAGTCTTACCACTGTTCCAACTTAGTCTTTGATAAGCTGCTGGACTTTACACATTTATGGCTTTTAAATTTCTTCTCATCAGCAGGTTTTTCCAATTTCTTCATCCTCCCTTTTTGGAACCAGGTTCTTTAAATTATCTGAAAATACCAGGACTGAAGCAGAATATACATCTCCATGGACTAGTTTTTAACAGGGATACAGACATCATGAGATGGCCTGTTGACAATGTTGGCTCAGACAGTGGGAAACTTAATTGTGGAATAGACTTATTAAATTAGTTTTAATTTCTACCTGATTAGTGAATTTGACTAAATAGGTGGTATAGTCGGAATTTTGTCTTTTGGAATCAGTAGGACTTGGGTAAAATTTTAATGTCAAACTTTTTACTTTCACAAATTCATGACACTATGTGACTTTTACTTTACAGTAAGAATTTAAAAAAAAATTACTTTATCACATGTACAGGAGCCAAGAGGAAATTTTTTCTGTTCTCAGCACTGGAAAAGCTGTGGTTTCTCTTGTCAACTTTTCATTTCTTTCCTCCCTCCCTCGCTCCCTTCCTCCCACTTTTATAATAGAAATCCAGTTGGGTTACCCCACACATCAATTGGCTACTAAGCAACTCAAAAACAAAGTTTCACTCATACCATGTACTAACTTTACCCCAAACATTACATACACTCCATTTAAATCATTCGTTTCTCTTCACTTCTCAATGATTTTCCTCCTACCTTTTAGCATCATTGAGGTAAGCCTCTTATAAATACCTCTTGGAATAAGGCAAGGAATAAGCAAATTAGTGGCCTAAACAACATATAACATACATAATATAGGTTATGATACGTAAGTTAGATAAACACAGTGACTTGGACAGATAAGGACCCTGTAATATTTATTACTTTCTTCTTCCTTTAAATACCCCAATAGGGACAAAGGGGGAGTCTCATTTCTTTTATGTATTTAATCATCTCAACAATTCTGCAACTTCACTATAATTCAAATTTCTATTGTCTCTGAAATTTTGATAAATTTAGCTCAATGACCCTTTTGGAAAATCTTGAGTGAACTCGTTTCCTACTTAGAAGCTTTGCCTCACCTCCCTGTTGACACTCAGGTTCTCTAAGGGTGCAGACTGGGTGCAGAATGTTGCCCTCTGTGTACGTGGAAGACGTATCAAAAGAGAAAATCAGGGAGGGCAAAGACAATGGCAGTGGTGAGGAATGGAAGTAGAGCGCCCTGTGTGAAACGACAGAAACAACATGGTTGGATACAAGAGTCGTGAAAAATGGGGAGGGCTGTCACCAACTGGAGACACCTGCCTACTGACTCCACCCTCAGTTCACAAGGACTACGAAATTCTGTGTTTAGGTATGACAAGCATGAACATTTGAGACCATCAGCAAATTCATTCTTGATATTTTTGTTATAAATTCTTTGCCATTTGTGAAACATAAGAAGTAGGCAAGTAGAATTTTTTTAATTCCTTGATATTAGTGGTAAAGATAATATTGAAATATAGGTTTAATATGAGCATCAACCGCTCTTACTAGCCCTTCCTAGGCCCTCGGTCTAGTGCTTGTAATGTTTAACCCAAGGATTGATTTGTATATTTGCAGAGACCCACTTACCAACATTGGTGAAAACATCACAGTGGTTGAGTAGAAAGAGAAAGAATTCATTGACAAAGTTCCCCACACTTTGTGATGTGATATATATTAAACACACTTTGTCTTGTGATATATATTAAATACATTGAACTCAGAATTTACCTTTTAACCCCATTCAGGTGCCCCAGAGTCTCATGCCAGAATCTCGCTTTATTAAAACCAAAAGGATGGGGATACAGAAGGCTGAGTGTCATGACTGTAAGGGTCACCTTTTAGCAATGTTAGAAGCCAGGGAAATGTAGGGAGGTTGTTAGGAAATGCCTCAGGTGTAAGGGGCTGCGGTGATTCAATTCCACAATTCCGTCGGTGTGGGCTTTGAGGATGGCATCCAGACAGCAAGAATGATCATCTCCACCACTTTCCCGGAACATCTCACAAATGAGCCACCTCTACCCCTTAGTCCATGATACATAAACCCAGGAGGATTTGAGTCTGTTGTTTTCATCTACTTATAGCGATAGCTTAGAGAATCCGAAGGCCACTGATGTTTTTACTAACTAGCCTTGAAATGAACGTCCAGGGACCTGAACCAGTATTAATTCTCCATACCCTTTAATATAGCATGATCAAGATAATAAGCTAGTTTGCTCGCAATAAATACCTTTGGTTTGTAAGCAAACAAAGCTAAAGATATTTTCCTTGTACTCCCTTTTCTGTAATACTTCTTGTTATTTCTTTGCCTCCGACTCCCATTACAAAATATTCTGGACTGGGGTTCCCACTTCCATCCCTCAACTTCCAAGGTGATCTTCTGCCATTGCCGGGACCTTTCTGAAACCACGGCTGCCCTCTCCCACAGGACAGTGGGGGTGAAAGCCCCAGCAAGGACTACACTTATGTTCATTCTGGTGGCCTAATTGCCAAGCACGCGTCTTGGCACATTGCAAACATTCAATAAATCTTTGTTGAATGAAGGAATGTCCATGTTACTACCTACTTTTTAAATTGAACCTTTAAACAACCTCAATGTGTGGAGATTACCTGCTACCTGTACAAATTCCCAATTAACTTGACAAACTGATTCTAATTTATCATTTCATTAAGTTATTCAATTCTTTTGCTTATGTGCTAGATCATGTTTTGTGTGCAAAGATATGGTAGTGAAAATATGGACACATTATTATGACCTTATATTCTTGTGATAGACAAATAAGAAAAAATACATACCATGCTGGAGGTAGCCCATAGAAATAAATACTACTGGGCAAGAAGAACACTGATCATGAGATAAAGCCTTTCAGATAGGTGATATTTGAGAAAAGATGGAAAGGGATGGAGAAGAGAGGAGAGGAAAAGAAAGGAGAGGGTAGGGGAGGGGAAGGGAGGGGAGGAGAGGGGAGGGGAGGAGAGGGGAAGAGAGGTGAGGAGAGGGGAGAGGAGGGGAGGGGAGGGGAGGAGAGGAGCGGAGAGGAGAGGAGAGAAAAAGCTATAAATCATGAAATTATCGCAGTGGAAAATGTTCTAGGCAAGAACCCAGAGAAGGGTTCATACTTCTCCGGAGGTTGTGCTGGACATTTTATGACACTAAGTATTTTGGCTTTTCCTCTGAGTGAAGTGGAAACCTAATGGAGAATTTTGGCGGATGACAGATATGATCTCATCTTTTTATGGTTTGAGAAATAATGTAGGTCAGAAAAGGATGACAAGCTGGGACACATTTTGAAGAGTTATCTTAACAAATTCCTTAAAATGTGACAAGCTAAAAAAGATGTTGATGTGAGGCTGTGCATCAAAGATATGGATTGCTGGTTATTACACCCAGGACTGAAAAGAAACACCCAACAATGGAGATGTACCTGAAATTGAGTACAGGCCAGTCATTACAGATGAGGTAAGAATGTTTACATGTTAACATGCAAAGATGTTATGACTTAATGTCACTAAATAAGATAATTTATAAACAAAGCTATCAGCATGATCCTAGAGGCAGAGAGAGAGCTGGAAAGCTTGTACATGTATATTTGAAGTAGTTTTGCTTGACAAAGTGAAATTCAAGAAGATTTTCATTTCCTTCTTTTAAATCCTTCCATATTACATATTTTTATTATATTCATTCTATTTATTTCATTATAATAATGATTTTTCTTATACGTGTTCTTTTTGTTCTATATATGTCAAATGCCTGATGCCAGCATGTGTTTTGTTAAATACTGTGAGGTGAAGACGGATTAGGTGTGTTCTCCGTTCTCAGGTAATTAGACATAAATGATTCTCTGAATATGTGCTTTCATGACTTAGGAACAAATGAGACACAATAGGTCAAAATCAGGTTCTTTCACCTTCCTCATTTATAATTTCCTCACTGTCAATATTGGCTCAAATAGTGCTTTAGTAATTACTATAGCCTTTTGGTAGCTCTTTACTATCAATTAATCGGTAACTGTTATTGGTAATTATTTTGCCAATCCTTCAAAACTGACTTCTATCTATATCCAGGCCAAGCTTATTCATCCCATCATGCAACCTTTAGTGGTATTTATTTCAATTTCATCATCTTCTGTGACCAAATTCAAATAGAATTCAATAGTCAGTGATGTTCACTTAGTTTTGTTTGATTCATGCTGATATATATATACACATAAAAACTGCAATACATATATATATTGCAGTTTTTGGCCAGGGCCGGGTTTGAACCCACCACCTCTGGTATATAGGGCCGGTGCCCTACTCCTTTGAGCCACAGGCACCACCCCATATGTGCTGATATTTTTCAGTGCTGCATCTGCAGAGTCATCCCGACATGTTTTCATTCATCGCTCACCAATGACTCTCATTGCCCAACTTTTCTACTGCCTGAATGAGGCGAGTGCTAGGCATTTGTTCCACTTACACGTTCAGCCCCCACACCTCCGGGTTTTGTTTTCAGAACTTCTGACAGACATTATGAATACATTAAACTTGATTGTTTGGCCTACGCTACAAGCCACAATTATGCTGCATTTGAGGCTTCAAATGCTGTAATTGTTTCTGGTCCCCAGTCTCATTACCTTTTTAGCCTTCTCAACCTCTCAATGTATGCATCATCTGTCAACTTCTTTCCAGCAACATCCAAGGCAGCATCCCTATATTCCCTTTCATCAGTCTCAGCAATTACATTTGTCAATTTGGGAAACTGGAATAATTTCAAGTCATCTATGATCACCATGATTTTAACGAGCAGATCGGGGAGCCAAGGGCTACTAGTATTCCCCTTCCCTTCCTGGTTTACGGCATTCTCTTACAAGACTCAATTTAATCTGTTGTGTTTCCCACACACTTAAAATCTTCTTAATAACCTGTTTTTCTTGCTATGCTTCTTAGCTTAATTCAAATACATATTTGATGTGAGGCAAGGCATCAGCTGCTTTTCAGAAATTAAATCATTAGTTCCATTGTTTTATCTTCATCTCAGGTTTTTACCCAGTTACATATTTCACAAAGCTAATTTCACCTTATTAATGTGTTCAGTAGAATCTTTATAAAGGACAGAAGTCCCATTGCCAGCAAATCCTCTCCAGACCCTGTTGTGAATCCCAGGGATGGTGGTGGGGAAGCCACTCCTCCCATCGTTTGCCATCTGGGCACAACTCTCTTCCTCAGACGGCTATTGAATAGAGTCACTGGAGGGCTTCGCCTTTCCCCTTGCTTCCCCTCTTTAGAAATCAGGAATATAATTTATTCGGGCTTGATGCTTTGTCAACTTTTAATAGCTCTAATTGCCTAATTATCTTCTTGGGTGCAATTATGAAACCTCCACACTGAGCCAGTTTTGGGGGGTTTGCACACTGTCCTATTGGTTTTTCCAGCAGTTTGCTTCATAAACGAGGAGTGGGGAATGGATCAGTGATGAGAGCCAATGGAGGCCCCGGCGCCCCTTGTTTTTAGGGAAAGTAGGTGTCTTGTCCTATGAGAAAATGGTAGAATTGGTCGATCAGAACTTTTATCAGAGATTACCCTCTAATTTAAGGATTTTTTCTTGTGATTCCGTGAACTTACTTGAGCTTTGGCAATGTGGTCCTCCTCACAACACTCTATGAACAACCCATCTGTGAATACGTTGTGAACAACCTTGTCCACACTTGTGAACAACCCATCTGTGAATACGTCGGTGAACAACCTTGTCCAAACTTGTGAATAACCCATCTGTGAATACGTTGTGAACAACCTTGTCCACACTTGTGAACAACCCATCTGTAATACGTCAGTGAACAACCTTGTCCACACTTGAAAAAGAGTAAAAGTAGAGATTAAGAGTGCACTTTTTCATGAGCAAATTTTAGAACATGTATTCGAATGAACAGTGTTTGAATCATCTTCTTTAATTTGTATCTAACTTCCACTTAAGACGTATTTTCATATTCTACTAACCTGATTGCTACAAAACTCTAACTTATCAAAGATTAGATTTGCTAACATCATTTCTAAGAGTCATCCAGCCCCAGACTCCATATAAAGTACCTTCTGATTAGAAATATGAATGTAAAATTCTTATTTTTCCCAATATGTAATTGGTGAGAATAGAGTCTGAGATACCATAACTGTTACAATGATTCATTTCATCTGGGTATTTTTGAATATGGGTGTATTTTCAGATTGAGTGTTATTCTCTGAATAATTATATAATATTAATAATTAATTAATATATTGAATAATATTTGATTAAATTAAATACTTTAGTGGTGCTATCTCCTAACTCTTTTTTTTAAATTTTGGCTTTTATTGATACATGATAGTTGTACATATTTTGAAAGTGCATGTGAAAAATAAATGTATTCATATAATCTGTAAAAAATCAAATCAATGTAATTGGGATATCCATCACCTAAAACATTGCTCTTTTTATTTATGCTAGAAATATCCAAATTGTTCTCTTCTAGCTCTTTTGAAATGTACCATACATTATCATAAACTATAGTCACCCTACTGATATATCAAAGTAGGTCTTATTTCTTATATCAAACTATATTTTTGTACCCATTAATCGAGCTCTTTGTTAAACACATTTTGTCTCACCACAAAACCGGAACATTTTAAAATGTACATAATCTATTTAATAAATATAC
Organism: Perodicticus potto; assembly: GCA_963574655.1. Classification (NCBI taxonomy): domain Eukaryota; kingdom Metazoa; phylum Chordata; class Mammalia; order Primates; family Lorisidae; genus Perodicticus; species Perodicticus potto. The sequence continues at coordinate 23,467 of CAUYRH010154835.1, forward strand.
TTTTGTATAAATGCTTGATATGAAACAGAAAAACAGGAGAGAGAAATCAATGCATTTATTTTCACTACAAATCTTGCACGTAAAATGTGTTAAGGGTTGATGGTGATGTGAGCGAGCAAACCACAGCCCCATTACATTTTAGAATGGACCCTTCCCTGAAGTGTTTTGTAGAGATTAATCAAGTGAATCCTGTTTTATACCTTGCTGGAGGAGTTCGAGATCCTCTTTTACAGGACTCCCCTGATTAGGCTTGGCTTCCCCAGGATAATCCCCCTTCTGATTAGCTCCAAGGTGACATGTAGAGAACTAAATTGCATTTGTAAATTCCCTTCACCTTGCTGAATTTTATTGCTCAGAAGTAAGTTTCACATCCTGCCTGATCTCAAGGGGAGAAGATTACTCACAGGCGTAGATACCATGGGACAGAACTCACAGGGCAGTCTTAGTAGTCTAACAACCACAGTAGTTTCACAGCTGAGCTATTTCTCTGTTCATCTGAGATCTGATCTCATTCCTCATCATTTTCTACCTACTGCATGCAACAGCAAGTCAGCAGTTCTTTTTGTAAGAAAGGATGCTTTGGGTGCTCCAAGGACACAAAGATAAAATGATCCAATTCATACCTTAAAGAAATTCATTGGATGAGGAAAAGAGAGCAAATACAATGTTCAAACTTGAATACAAACATGGGACAGCCACTTATGAAGCAGGAAAGAGGTCAGGTTTAGGGTTTGAACCCTAGATGTACTAGTTCTCAGCCAGGTGGCCTTGGTTGTGGGACTTGATCACTGGACCTTACTGGCTCCATCTTTGGAAACAGGATGGTCACGAAGTTCAAATGAAATAATACATACAAAAATTCTAAACAGAAATTCCGAATAGTATCTGGTACATAATTGCTAAAAAAATTGTTAACAAATGCTCATAAACACACACACACACACACACACACACACACACACACACACACACGACAGACTCTATTACTGAAGCCCCAGAGTAAACACTGCCGAAAGTATGAGGAGAGAAGAGTTTCACTGAACAAGGCACATATCACTTCTAAATTACACATAGCAATTGGTACATAGATTCCTCCTTAAGGTCTTATTACTAAGCAGAACTGGACACAGGGCATAAAATAAGAATGTCTGTCCGTTACTAACAAATTGATAATATAAGATTTTGATTTCTGTATGAGGTACCTTATTTAGAGTGAGAAAGACCTGCCAATGAGAAATTTCTATACATGGAAGAGTGTGTATGGAAGAGCAGCAAATCAGACTTCTTAAAATTAGTCCTAGGGCTGAATCTCCACTCTCATGAGGAACGAAACAAGGGGATTTCTTAATGGAGATGTTCTTTCATTTTGCTACATGTGAAAATTCTTTCCTACATACCTTGCAAAGTCCTTCCCATGAATCTGATAAAGTAAAATATTCCACTCTAATTATTTTTGCTATACCACCAATTTATCATTACATTTTATTCTTATGCTTTTATAAACTTTCAATGAAATATTATTTTTCTATCTATGTAAATGTGCCTACAAATACTCAAAGGGCTCACATTTCAAAAACTGGAAGGGAACCAAGAAAAAAACAAAACAAAACAAAACAAGACAAAACAAACAAAAAAACCCCGGTGTAACCAGAATATGGAATCACGAATAGAAAGGGAGTCCTGAAGAAATCCGTGAAAACTCTGCGGTCTTCCAGCAGGTTAACCTGACCTGACTTTGCAACACCGTGAACTTCTTCCAAAAATTCTTCACTTTAATAGGCATATATTTATTTATAAATAATTTAAAGAATACAAAATTAAATAAAGGGTAATCTTAGACATCGGGAACTACTTCTAACCAAGACAACTATAAATTAGACTTAAATGCTTATCTAATTTAACCAGCAAGCTGATTTATCAAATATTCTACCTTGTCATCGTAAGTACCGTCCTGACTCCCGACACTCTCAGTACCTGAAAAATGAATGTCCGTGTCTGGTCTTCATTTTCAAGTCCTGATTTGAGGGAAATACTACATAGAGTGGGATCCTACAGCTGCCTTCTCAAGCATTTATGAGTTAAACATTTACTAAACATGGAACAGAGCTCTTAGCACCCTTTGCTTTAATTTATTTTTTTCAATGTCATGCTGTTTGTAATTTTGAATAACTGCTTTTACCTGCTGCGAGGAACAGTAACCACTGAGCATTGTGTTTCTGCTCCAATCCTATTTGTTGTTATGGAAACAGCATATCTATTAAGTTTCCTGCTGCAGAACTGCTGTAGAAAATGTTACTTAAAATGTTCACCAGCGATGGAAGGGGGGGGGAGTGAATTCAGACAATACCTGACAATTTCTGCTATACGACGTTAAGGTGTTTGAAATATAAAATATAAATAATGATGACTGGGCAACTTCATTATACCAAATCAATGATTGAAATAAGAAAGAGTCTATTGTGTAGGTATGTAAGTTAAAAAGAAGAAAAAGTAGAATGGGTTATTCAATTTTGTAGGGTTCAAAATGGCTTAGAGTTTATACAATAAGGGATTTTTGATTTGATGGTTTAGTGAGAGATGAAGCAGAGTTTCACCCAGGTGGAAAGCAGGATTAAACTGCCTGCCATCCCATGGAACGCTCCTCCGCCACGGAATGCCTAAACAACACATTCCGCGTCAGTCATCAGCTTTAGCATGTGACCACAGATGTCTTAATTTCTTCACATGATTATATATTTTAGGATAATAGCTATGACTGGGCATCATTGGCTATACTCAGTATTTCAGCCCTGTATGATCTATTTAAATAAGAAAGGTGAACATAAAATGAAAATTAAAACTCTCACCCTCCCATCCCTTGTTCTTGTGAAGAAACTCTAAGAATGAAACATATTTATGCAACATAATTAATTGAGAGTGTCACTGCTGATGGCAGAGCTACGGGGGTCCTAGTTGTGTTAACGTTTGGGTCAATGTTCATCAATGGAACTCACCAATTCTCTATTTACCATTAAATTTATATAGTAGAAAATGAGCCCAATCCATCCTAGACATGATTTTATTTAAGCCTCTTATGGACACTGTATGGTTGGTAAATTGGGTATTGTCCCCTCTTCTAAATGAAGAAACAAATGTCAAATAGAATTAACTTACTCAAGGTCAAAAGCTGGGAAGTGGCAGTGAGGTTTTCTCTGGGGTCTTTGTTACTTTAAAACCATTCCTGAGGTTCCTGTCAAGCAACATTTCTATACTAGGGATCCTAAATTATGTAAACTTTTCAGACTAACTCTTCGGGGTGGGGTGGGAGGAAGGAAATCAGATTATTCATAAAATATCTTCAGTCTTTCTTGCAATGGTTGCATGGAAACCATTATGAGCATATGTTAGTTTTAAATGTAGACAAGGAATGGAACTAGACTGATCTACTCATACTGACTTAAAGGTAACAATCAAATCCTGATGGGACTCTTAGGTTACTATCCTTTAAAAGATTTTTAGTACATTTCATCTCAGATTTTGAAAGACAATATAATTATATAATTGTCCAGTATTTTAAAATAGAACATTTCCAATTATCTAAATATTGTAGCTAATTGATAACTTTTTATTAATAAACCTACTGAATATGTTTGGATAGTATAAAAAGTCCACTTGTTTGAAGTGACAAACTTGACTTTGGTCTCAAAAATTAATGGCCCCTTCTCCATGTGAAAAATATAAATTTCTCAGGAATAGCTCCCCTAACTATACTTTTATGATGGCTGAAAAGAAACTGATTCTAAAGGATACCTGAAACAAACAAAAAATATCCCCACTGACTTAATAGGCTGAAACCATGTCCAGAATAAAATGTGTCTTAAATATGTCAGAAACACACTCACAGCATTTGTAGAACAAGTAAGCAGTGCGAATCAGAACCAAATGAAAGAGGATATAAAAACAGGGAAAGAAATTTGTAATTCTTTTCCTATTGTTGCTGCTTATAGTTGCCTCTAAAATATTCATAGAATTTAGATTTAGTAAAAGAAAACGGATCACAACATGTCTTTTTAATTGAACACCACAAGGATAATAACGGAGGAAGTGAATGCTATAACGAGTCACCACCTTGCTGTCTCCCTCTCCAACCACATTCCTCTTCAGGCCTGGTGGAATTCCGTTGTCCAGTTCCTGGGAGTTCTGCGGGATGACCATCTGGCAGCCGCCGTCTTCAGCAAAAGAAAGTCGCCAACTACAAGGTCATGTCTCCTTTCAGGACAGCCTAAGTCTAATAACTGATCAATGAGAAAGGGTAAAGCACCGTCTCCTGCAGCAACAATGCAAGGCACTTCCAAAAAACTATCCTAGCTTCAGAGTTCCCTGCACCCCCCGAGCCCACTGCTGCATCACAGCCCAACTTCTCCGGTAAGCCTGTTTTGCAAGAAATCTAACATGCAGCAAGATCTGACATGCATTCAGTCCATAATAATATTAATTTTCTAAATGTTTTACTTGTATTGATTCATATATTCTGTTTGCACAGTTAGAACTTGCAAGTCTGGTGTCAGAACCTGGGCTCTCAAGTGCCACACCCACCAAACCTGCCAGTGAGGGAAATTATACTCCAATATATTTCAATTTCATTTGTATTCACTAAATATGCACTCTGCACGCTAAGTAGTTAAAGGTAGCCGCCTATCCGAGACACATCACATACCAATGTCAATAAGCTCTTTAAGGAAAGTATTTAACTCGTATTTCTTTTAAAATGAATCATTTTTATTATGTTTAAGATAACACTTTAACAAAAGTAACATTTTACAAGACAAGCACGATTTTGCTTGTCTCGTAAAATCATTGTGGTCTATGAGTTTACGATAGCTTGAACTTTGTTATTTCATTTAATTCATTGCTTCATTACTGTTTTCCCATAAAAAGTAACATTTTCAGTATAATCTAGAAAAAAAAAACTACCCACTAATATTGCATGAGGTTTAGGGATGACTACAGAATTCTCCAGGAACGCTTCCCGGAAAAGAAGAGAATGGATAAAGTGAAAAGGATGAGTAAAATCCACACGGGGAGGAGAAGGGAGGAGAAAGTTTTGATGTGGGGAAGTGCTGGGTCAGAATCTGGTGTTGCACACAAAACTTGGTTTTGCACACAACGCTGGGTTTGAATGTTACATAACAGGGGTAAACGGACACTCAGGTGTGCACACTCACAAATGCACTACCAACAGTGAAGACCGCACACTGCCCGCTAGAATAAAAGCATACTAAAGTACACATTATCGGCTGTACGGAGGACACAGCAGGCCGAGTCTGCCAGGAAGCATTGTACAAATGATGCCTTATAAAGCATCTGCTGTATAAAGAGCCCAGGTGTATCAATTACTTAGAAATGTCTTGCGATGTTTTTCTCTTCCTATTTCCTACAAGGTGCTATGTACACGGGAAATGCAAGAGAGAAAACACATATCCTTAAAAGTTTTGCATGGGTTCATTTATTTAATATTTTGTACATTAAATATTAACCTTTCATTATATGCTAATTAGATGAGTAGCAATTTTAAATTATTCTATTTTTGTATCATATAAAGGGTATTGACATACGCATATACTACATTTCTTTAATGTCATCACTGCATGTTCTTCTAATTCTTAAATTTTGATGTCACACCATTCTAGGCATGGAAACATATCTGTTTTATTTCTTCTAAAAAATACGTTTTTAACCAACATTTCAACATGAGCAAACATCATTAGTTAGAAAAAATTGTCTTAATTGTTTTACAGAGAAATATGTTCTTATGATATTTAATATAAGGTAAATGAAGATAGAAAACCTGTATTAATAAATATTTTTTGGTTTACAACATAGCATTGTTCATGGAGGGGTAGAATGCAGACTTTCCTGTGCTTATTAGAACTCAGGAAAGAACTTCAATCATTGAATTTTTTGTGGATTGATACCCTGAGGGACATAATTTGGGACTCCCAGTTTTAATTCGTATTTGATATTCTGGTGTTCTTGTTTTAAAACATATAAGCATTTTGTTATGTGTCCTTTAGAAGAGGGTGGTTTGAGAAATAAAATTCTTTTCTTTTCATTATTTGGCTTAGCTAGAAACATACTTCACCCTCCCACACCACACACATACGTAAAAAATGGCTAAGTTTTAGGGTGGAATCAACAAAATGTTCAATTTTTTATTCACTGATTTATAGATTTTATTCACCCTAGTCTTCATTTTTACTGAATTGGAATTATTATCATGTAAGGATTTACATTAAGAAAATCAAGTAAAAATTCCCTTCCCTTTTGATGCTGAAGTAATCAAAATTTAACAACTTCTGGATAAAAATCAAGCTACAATAACATCTAAAATGCAATATTCCAAGTTTTGAACAAAACTGCTCCACCAACTTTCTGTAAGTCACTACCACCCACCGCCTGGACCTTGGGCCGCTCCTCAGGAACACCTGGAAGTCAGCACAAAAGGACGCGGAACTTGGTGTCACAGTCAGCTGCACAGAGGAGTCGTACTGTCCACTGAAGTTGGAGAGTAAGGATGCTGACTAATTAGTACCCAGAGATGGAACAAATGCAGTAAAAATGTTAGAGGAGAAGTGTGGACGGGACGGGGCAGGAAAAACAGTTTTTCCTCCCTGACATTTCCAAATTGGTGGCATTCCTAGACCATAAAGGAGCCCACAAAGAAAATGTTGTCAAAACAAAGCGTCTTTTGCCATATCCTTTTCTGATGTCCTGCTCACAACATCCTCCTCTGATGGCATATGTGCCACATTCTCCTCTGATGCCATGCTTACCACATCCTCCTCTGATGTCATACGTGCCACATCCACCTCTGATGTCATATGTGCCACATCTTCCTCTGATGTCATACGTGCCACATCCACCTCTGATGTCATATGTGCCACATCCTTGTCTGATGTCCTGTTCTGCAGTGGCCTCCAGTAGTGAAGTCCCCAACTGAGTTGATCATATGCAGATGCACAAAGTGCTTTGCAACAACAGTTTGTTGTTCCTCCAGCAGCAGGATAAGAGATTATTCATTTAGTTATCATTATTGATTTATTACACTACAATCTTTTTCTCACATCTCCTCTTTTTCCTGTTTTTATCTTATTATAACTTTTTAAAATATGTGAGTGTAGTGCAAGAAAGAAAGGGAAACAGTGTCAGTATGTTTAATAAGCAGGATGCAATCCAATTGCCTGGTTTCAGGTACCAAGAACACTCTTAAACTTGTTAAGTATAAGGACATATCCTAAATTTATTAACAAATCCAATCATCTTTTGCTCTATTTTCCTGGGCCTGAAAGAAAGAAATTAATTGAATTAAATTAAGTAATTTAATAAACCCCATTATTCTTTAGGGAAAGCCTGAGACCTTTTATTTAAATCATCTATATTGGCCTCAAACCTACCCTTCAAAATGAACCTTTTTCTTTTTGAAATCTGGATGCCAGCCATGGGTGCAATATAAGTTAATGCCAAGAGAGATCGTTTAAGTGTGGTTATTAAGGAGACTATGATTGATGGAGTTTGTAGCTGGTAATGTGATTCCCCTTTGGCTGCTCAGTGAACATGGGCAACAGATCAATATCTCATCTGCATGAGATTACAGCCTCTTTTGACAACAGCAGTGAGAAAAGGTTAAAAAAAAAAGACCAACATATTTGGCTGAGAATCATGATGGCTATTCCAGTTTAAAAGATAATGCAAATAAATAACTCTTTTCTTAGAGAAAAAAAAGAATCTGATAGAAATTTTTGGTATGGATTTTGTTTGGCATTGATCAGGTGAACATATTTTTAACATCCCTGTTGTTCTTTTTTTTTTTTTTTTCTATTTAAACAAGATAGATCTTTAACAGGAACTTGCAGAAACCTGACTGTGTCTACACACCAAAAGAAATCACAGCAAGTTTGATAAAAAAATAAATAACAATGTTTTCCATATGGAGTAATCTAGTGTTCAAATCACATAGGTTATCTTGAAGGCATGTTAAGATTGCGGAAATTCGTATTTAACTACTTCTATCACATTAATTGAATGAAGAGGTTGTGATTCCAAATTTGGATAGTTCTGTTTGCTTCATCACTGTTGTTCTGTTCTTGTCCCTACTTGCTGAACTCCTCATCCTAACTCACAACAGCACAGCACAGCCCATCCTGGGGTTCGGTTCTAAGGTGATTCACCTATTTCCTGCCTCTGCTCTGGACCTTTCCTACAGAGCAAGACTAACATTTATGCTGACTCAGCCTATGCCAAAGTGTGGTCTGTCTTCTGTGCTGACTCAGCCTATGCCAAAGTGTGGTCCGTCTTCTGCTCCAAGTCTCAAGTGGACCAGAAGAAAATCCAAGGGAAGTGCTGTTGGCCCAGATTCTTAGGGAAAAGGAGGCATAAGTGGTGTAGCCACAGAAAGAGGATCAGCAGCTTTTGAGATAACGAGGATTTGTATGCAGTGATACAACATCTTTTGTTAAAAACAAGAAAGATTTTCGTTTAGATATTTTAAGTAATTCATTTCAATCTAATTCTCAAAGGTTGTAAATTACTCCTCTTTATGACAATGTCATTGAATCACCTCCTTGTACTGAAGTATTATCTGCCCTTAAACAGGCTCAAATTTTATTCTGTTTTATTAAATTCTGTGGGCTATTTATGTTTTGATGTTATAAGCTCCTAAATTCTTACCAAAACAAGTAGAATTGAGAAGAAAGGATTATAAAGGTGTAAAGCTTAACAGAAATAAGGTTCAAAACAAGTTCAGAAAATCCATTCCTGGCCTGAGGTTTTCCTATTAATGTAGAATAAATGTAAGCTTTTAAAATAAAATAATGATTTTTTTAAGTTAAATTCACAAATTGTATGATTTTTAAATTTTACTTAGAAAATTGATTTTTTTAAACATTTGTATATCCCCATTTACTTTAAGAGAGTTAGTAACCCTTCACCTCTGAACATCTAACTCACACTAAGATTTGCAATTGAGACTTGGGATTGCTTGCTAATGCACCTGGGTTTGAATATTAATGGCATGCATGCAAACATGCCTTGCTGAGGGAAAAATAATAATCAAATAATTGAACCTACCTATTGTTTGGAGCTAACCAGCTCGTTTTGATAGATGTTAACAAAAACTAGTTTGAAATTAATCATACCTTTTAGTGTATGACTGTTAAGGCTGTAGCTTTCCCCCGCCCCATTTGTTTTAAGAGATAATGGGGGAGGATAATAATAACATAATGAACTCCACATGCATTCTGAAAATTCTCTTAGGAGTAAAATCATTTGTATCTTATAAAGCATCCATATAAAACAAGTGAAAATGAGCCTCACTTGTCAAGAACTAGAGAGCTGAATATTCTTTTAAAATCATTCTTAAGCAGCTCACTTTCAAGAATGTACTTCTTATCTCAGTTTTGAGGATCTGTTTCATCTACTAATTTAGATTATGGGAACCTAAAAAATGGCTCTATTTGATAGGCCTTTTGCCACTTTCATTCCAGGAGCTGATATTGTTTTATATTAGACTGATGTAATTCTCTGAGATGGTCCTGTAGTTTTAAAAGCATTTCCCATGAGAAACTAACACTATCAATTTTAGCTATTTTCTTTATAAAAAGGGCATCTAAGAAAACTTTATCATCAATAACGTGGGAAAAAAAGAAGAGCAAATGTGTGAAATTGACTTTTGGCACATGTGACAGAAATTGTCTTAGACTGTATTGCATTTGAGTATACCGGAGTTCATCCAGGTGTAAAATGTCAAATTCGGGGGCTAGCGTCTCCCATGGGTATGTGGGGTGTGTGTGTGTATAGTATAGGTATTTTATATACATGCATGGTACACATACAAACACATGCTTTATTTGTTTACACTGGATTCTATTCAAAACAAACTAAGTTAATAAGTCTATGGTATATGACTCAAGATAGTTGATGATTCCAAACGACAAAGAATCCAATGGTGTGGCGATTACTTTCTATGATAAATTTTGAAATATTTATGTTTATGGTTAAAGATTCATTCTAATGTTGACTAGTATCATAATTGCATTAGACACCCACTATTTGCTCTGTAAATCTGGCAAGAAGCTTTCAGCAAAATCCTATGCGTACTTGACCTCAAAATGCTTATATTCTATCAGTATATACTGTACAGCTTCTCTTCCTTTCACTCTTGTTGCTTTACCAATTCTGAAAATACCTTTCCCAACAGACTTTTCTTTATGTTCATTATCAAAGTTGATTGTTAGGGTCAGCTCCTATCTACTAGAGAGTAAAAGTATGTTTCCATATGTACTATAGCAATTCTAGGATAATAGTCATTCTGCAAAATAGTTGTGTTTGGACCCTGTTAGGCTTAGATCATCATTAAGTTAATGGAATAATAGGCCCAGAAAAACACTGGCAGCAGAGCCACCACTCTAGGAAAGTTTCAGTGCTATGTGACCTTACGACGTCATTTCTCAGCTGACAATGAGGCTCACGTAGGTATTAATAGAATGAAACAGGAGCCGAACACAGTTTCTACTCATCTTGACAGGATAACTATGGCTCCAGAACTGGAACCAAAATTAGGTCTTATAAATTTTTAAAGCTCCTAAAGCCAATGAAATGAGACATAAAGAAAAAGGGGCCAGTAACTAGGACAGTAAACCAACAATTTGGTAGAACTGTAAGGGAGGGAGAATTCTGAAATGGAAAAGTAGCTGGGTTGAGATGCATTTGAGATAATCAAGAACACGGCATGGGTAGAAGCAACTGGAGAAACAAATCAAAGTTATGCAGATACTAGAAGTTAAGTGAAATCTTCCCAAGCCCCCCAAAAGGGATATTGGTTTAAAAACATCTGAAAGATGGGTCACTGGGAGGAAAATGAGTACCTGGGTAGAAACTGGTGTTTCAGATGCCAAGAACAGTTTCTAATGTACAGGTGAGCTGAGTTTGCAGAAAGGAAACATGGTTATGGCCACCAGTTATCCATATTTGACATCAGAACGACATTGCTAGCAACAGCTTTGTCTACAAGGTTCTGGAATATTTGTTGGTAGCACAGGTAGCTTTGAAGGAATGTTTCCATGACCCTGAATTTATGTGGGAATGCAAATGCAAAAATTCAATGTTCTCACACCTTCTTGAGGGAGGAGAAGATGATAAGTTGAAACAGTTGTGGCCAAAGGCTCATGCACACCCCCGCCCATGTGATAAAAAAAATCAAAGAAATTAACAAAACAAATATCAGATGATTCAATGGGTCTTACCATGTAGACAGCAGATAATTCTTCAGGCAGGCTGACAAAGAGACTTTGTGTACTAAATCCTGTCCTGTCATTAAATATAATAATGAAACAAACAGGGCTGTTAAGCAAGACCCTAAACTGGTCTAGCTGCTAACCAGACTGGGAAGAGAGATAAAACAGAATTATTTTATTTTAACCTCTATATTCCACACTAAATTAGTTTGTCTATAGAAAAGCCATTGCTGGCACCAGGCCGGTATGCCCATGTCTTAATTTTGTTATCACTGGTATCTTTCATTTCCAAAGGAGGAAATGTGTAAGTGGCAGGTGTACATTAAGTGACACATTTCTACAATGCCTTTCTGTAGTCTTGACTTGTGTGGCTCTATCTCTGCAAACCTTTTAAAAGGCAGAATAAAACATTTGGTTTAGTTTTATCCATAGAAAGGACACGATTGGAGCTGTGCCCATCTGATGAGTCACTTGCTGGTGTTGAACAAATTGTCTCTTCTCTAGGAAATACCTCTGTTCCTTCTGTTCACAGATTTCCTTGGATGGATGGACGGAGTCATCTCCCCAATCAGAGCCGCGGCAGCTCAACGTCTTCCCTCCACAGTCTCTGATGAAACTCGGGGTCCGGGACGATTCTGACACCTTAGGATGTGGGCCTGACCCCACGGCCTCTCCCTCCTGTGCCCTGGGCATCCAGACTTTCAGGAGGAATCTTCTGGAGAATTCTCCCCAACTTTTCCAGTCACGGTTCCCTTTGCTTTGACTCTCCTTCAGCCGGCCTCAGGCACAGCTCCAGTATCACGTTCTTCGGTGGTTCCCCTCCGGGCAACTCACTCTCGATTTCTCCCAAGACATCGTCTTCCTCCTCCAAGGGACTGGAGATGCGGTTCTTGAGCCATTAGAGGAGGAGGCCTCGAGCAGCCTCTCGGCCCTCCTCACCCGGCTCAGTGCCAGGTCCTCGGCTGGACCCAGGTAAGTACAGGTTGTCATCAGAGGCTTGTAGCCCACCACGTCCAGCCCCTGGAGGTGCGAGGTCAGGCCCCGGGAGGACCCCCATGTCTGTGTCCATGTTTTCCAGGAGTTCTTGGCAGAGTCGGAGGGTGGCCCTGGAGGCCGTTCCAGATCAGCATCCCTGGCCGCTGGGGCAGTACTCCGGCCTTGGTCTGGCCACCTACAGTCGGTCCTGCATCGAGTCCTCAGCCTTCCACCCATCGTGGTGGCAGCGGATTTCCGTCCCTCTGGGCAACTTCCCAGGGGGAATGTACGTTCCCCTCAAAAGTATAAACAGAGGTAATTTCCTCCCATCGGCTAAGACACAACCACGGTCGTGATTTTCAGTTTTCCCTGCCCGGCGTCTTGACCAAGACAGGCTTTTCATCCTGGTCGTCAACAGTCATCCTGGACAACACCTCTAAACAAACGGGCCTCTCATCTGCATCCCCACGTGAGCCAGCACACTCCACTGTGCGTGACCGTTTTCCCAGACAGGTCCCCGGCAGGTGCCGGGTCAGGGCACTTTCTGGCTCAGAGACGGGTCAACCCTTCCCATCATTGTTTGACACCAACCCAAGCTTGCCTTGACTGCTGTCCCTGGAAGGGTCACTTCCTGGGCGATTTCAGGGGCTTTAGGCTGCGCAGCCTGCCCGGTGACGAGTCCCCTGGCCTGGGTGTGTCTGACACATTGGCCACACTGCTCCACCGGGGCAAACCTTCCATTCTCAGCGTGGGCTTTCTGGAGCTGCAGCTTCACTTCCGCCAGGCTTGAACTTTTTTCCACTCCAATCTGCTTGGCAGCGTGACAGTTGTGGGCGTTCTTGGCTTATTCCACCACCATTATTAACTTGAACCCTGCCTGGTAACTGCAGGGTAACCCAGCTGCACTGAGCCTTCCCAGCTGTGTCGTCTGAGGGCGGTAAAACCCGGGGAAATCCAGGGCGGGGTAGAAGGGGCTCCCCTCCCTCCTCTCGGGATCTCTGTGATGGGCTCCCCTCCCTCCTCTCGGGGTCTCTGTGATGTCCGCCCCGAGGCCTGTGAAAGCCAGCGCTGTCCAGGCGCCCAGGCTGAGAACCCGCAGGCAGCTCTCACCGGGCCGCCCAGCTGGAGCCTTCAAGGCGGAGTCTTCATTGTCTGCAAAGGTTCCTCCTCTTTGGAGCGGTCACTCTCATGAATGCGGAGACGCCTCCTCCCCTTCCAACCTAGGGATCATGTCCTGCTTAGGGAATGGGAATTCCAGAGACAAGACAGCTTCGTAATTCATCCTCATGACCAGGAGAGGGCTTTTTGTTGTCTGGCTAAAACTTCCTGCTCTACATCAGAAAAATATATGGCCACTTCATCAAACGGGGCTGGTACCATCTACGCCCAGCACATTCGCACTTTCTGCAGAACCGTAGGCCGTCTGTCCTGCGCTCTCTGCAATCAACCTCGTGTTCCTCTTTCTCTCCTTTCAGGGTCAAGTTGAGGCGGTAGACTCGGGTCCATCCCCAGCTGGGCTGGCCCCGAGGCCGTGCTGCCTCAGCACAGTGCTGGGCTCAGAGGCCCGTGGTCTGGCTTTTCCCCCTTCAAAGGCTCTGTCCCACAGCAGGTTAGAAAGCAGTCATTGTGCCCTCAGGGACTTTCCTAACTCGGGAGTCTGGGACGCACAGTGAGGGATATGCCTGGACACCCCAAAGGTGCAGAAATCTGCTAGTGCCCACGGAACCGGGAAAGGGCTCCTCGTCTCTGGGTCACAAATGATTTTTTTCCTACTGGCTCATAGGCCAGGACAGGGGCTCCTGCCCTCTGCGGGCGCAGGCAATTCGGGGGTGTAGAATGAGAGAGCAGCTTGAGGGTGGCATCTTCCCGGACTTGCAAAGAAAAGATCCCTCCAGAGTTCAAAACCAGCTTCTCCAATACTTCCAATAGAGACGGGTGAAAGCGGCAGGGCGGCGCCAGCGGTAGACAGAACGGACTGCGATTCTCCATACACCTGTCGCGGTTCCCTGTCTCCGCAGCCTCCAGTAGGGGGCGCTCCCGTCGCCCCTCCGCCTGCCCTCCTGCCCGCAGGGCCCGCCTGCCTGCCTGCCTCCCTCCCTCCCTCCCTCCCTCCCTTCCTTCCTTCCTTCCTTCCTTCCTTCCTTCCTTCTTTCTTTCTTTCAATTTGAGAACTGACTGTAAAATGTGTATCATTTCTGCCTTTATAGATTAATATTACCCAATTCCCGTTACCTGCTATCTGACTACATCATGCTGACTTATTTTAAAATCACTAAGGTGAAAGAACTCAACCTGCTTTCAGAAAGCAACTTCATTTTACTCCTCAATGTGCATTCCAGTAAAATACTACAGGCACGATGGTGGCTGATGTCTATAACCCCAGAACCCTGGGATTGCTTGAGTTCAGTCGTTCAAGACCAGCCTGAGCAAGGTGAGACCTTGTCTCCATTAAAATAGAAAAACTAGCCAGGTGTGGTGAGGGGCGTCTTAGTCTCCAGCTACTTAGGGGGCTGAGGCAAGAGGATCCCTCTGAACCGGGAGTGTGAGGTTGCTGTGAGTTAGGTTGATACCACAGCACTCTAGCCAGGGCAATAGAGTGAGACGCTATCTAAAAATCAAACAAAACAAAACAAAACAAACAAAAACAATAACAAACAAAAACCTACACAGTTAGACAAGTTAGGCAAGGGAGATAAATTTACCTGTTTCCCGCCAGTTAATTAACATTAAAAGCAGTCCATCCTCTCTATGTCTGAGCTCCTATGGGATGTACTGTGGTTAGCAGCTGTGAAGGACTCAAATTTGTAGGTCAGCACTAGGTTTTGAGCCTTCAGATCAGTGCTTCTCAAACCATCTAGAGTGAAAGAGAACATTTTTTTTTTATTTTCATCCTCAGGGACTAATATTTTTGTAAGATATAATAAAAATGAACTGCTAGAAAAAAATGATCACATACTTGGATGTCACAGAAATGTCGAATTTCTGTAATGGTTTCTAAATTCTATGAAAGTCACCCTTCTAGGAAGGCTGGTGACTGCTGTGACACTTGAGCTCTTGTCCTGGTGTGTGCCACACGCACCCTTTCAGCAGACTGTTGAAGGCACCATCTATTGTTCAGAGAAGTGTGAAAAGATTGTTTTGCAGCAATCTTTCTGTATTTCGCTAATGAGTGGGAAAGCAGAGTATTTCCTCTCTAGAAGTAACAGGGGCCGGAGATTATTATTTCTTTTGTGGTTAATTCTAAATTTTCTCAGGAAGCACAATAGAGCAAAGATGATAATGATGATTGATGATGATAATGATGATATCGTCAACAAGAGAAAAAAGAAAAGAAGGAAGACAAACCAGGAGCTTGCTGATGAGGTGGAAGAAGAGAAGAAGCATTTGTCTCAATTGATTCTGTTCTTGTCATGTAACTCTGGGAGGAGCAACTGCAGAGCTAATTAAGGTGACAGTGGCATTTTACTCCTTTTACACCGAGAAGTCCCTTCTCTCATTTGTCCTGTAGAAAGTCTTAAAAGCCTCAGTGGGGACAACCAAGGGAAATATTGTGACATCAAACCATTAGCAATTGTCACAGCCTGGACTTCTAATATTTAAAATAGATAAAAATCCTGGCTAAGCACTTTGGCTAGTCTTTTACAGAAATCTGCATTAGGCAGACTGATTACTCCGCACTTTTTTTTTTTTTTACTTTTTAGTTTGGCTGAGGGTGACAGTGTAGTCATGACAACCTTTATAGAGATTACTGTCTACACTTATCTTAACTCAGCTAAATTCAGAATCACTGTCAGAAATGATGGTATCTGGAAGTTATGTTCTACAAATAACTGGTACAGAATTACGATGGTCAGATATGACCGTCAGGTGGGATTTGAGCACTTTAAGCCATTGTGAGAATCACCATCAGTAATTCCTTAGAATCATAAAATTCATCACCTCAGAAGGCTGCCATTTTTGAATGTGTTAGAGTTATATAAGCAAATGTTTTTTTGGAAAGCCCTATTGGAACCTGGTAGAACCTCTTGCCTTATTTTTAGGGTTGACACCTCACAGGTAGCTGTGTGGTGTTCAATACTAGGAATTTTGATACAACAAAATTACAAGGAAATTTAATTTCCTGGTTCCTACCTTTTCCTTAGAGACTTGATATATTGAGGCAGTATGTCACGTTCTGAAACTTTCCAAAAGATTATTCTATGCTTAGCTTATTATTATGAGCATTTCATTAAATTTTGATATATTTTCTGACTCTATCAAATCTTCTGTTAAATTCCTAAGACATAAAATATTAGTTGAAAGTCTCAAAATTATACTTATTTTTTATTAATTAGTCATCAATATATCTGACATAGCAATTTTTAATAAAATAACAAATGGTTTCACTTTCATAAAATTCAACCAACATTCATTTAACTCCATTATTCATGATTGACTTAAGAGTATAGACTCTGAAATCAGTAAAACCTGATTTTTAATACAATCTTTGTGATTTCTTAGTAATTTGACCTTGAACAAAGTATCCTACTTCTTTTATCTCAGCTTTCTCATACTATAAATTGGAATAATAGTACTATTGACATCAAGTGATTTTACTGAGGTTTAAATTATATATTCCAACAGATGTACATAAAGTCTGGCACGAAATTAATACACAATAATTATGAGTTTGATTGAAGTTCATTTTTACTACAGGCATGCATTGCTCAATGGTGGTGGTACGTTCTCAGAAAATGCACCATTAAACAATTTCGTCATTGAGCAAATAACACAGAATGTCCATAAACAAGCCTAGATTGTACAGCCTACTACACACCCAGGCTATATGGTCTAGTCTATTGCTCTTAGGCTACAAATCTACACGGCATGTTAATGTACTAATAAACAAATGTAACACAACGTATTTTCATTTCTAAAAATATCCAAACATCAAGAAGGTATGTAGAAATATGGCATAAAAGCTAAAATTATAATGGTATATCTGTAGGACACTTACCATGCATGGAGCTTGCAAGACTGCATGTGTTCTGGGTGAGCCAGGGAGTGAGTGGTGGATGAATGTGAAGGCCTGAAACTTCAGTGTATGTAATGGACTAGACTATTATAACCATTGCACATCTGGTGACAGTTATTTTATTAAAAACAAAGATTCATGATGCTATAACATTTCAACATCATTATCAATAGGCAATGGAAATTTTTAGCTCCATTACGATCTTACAGTATCCCCATCATATATGTGGTCCATCACTGACTGAAACATTATTACACAGAGCATGGTTATATTGGTATCTTTACAGATCTACATAGATTTTCAAAGTATTAATCTTCATTCATGGCAGAATTAATATAGCCTGTCAGGTGTGAGTGGGCCCATCATTTCTCTAGAACCCTAACTGATTTGTTTTGGCAGGAACTATCTAGACAAAAAGTAATTTCCTAATCCTTGTTTTCAAGTACTTTCCTCACACTTATAAGTAAGTGTGAGGTTTTGATCCAAATGTTAAGTTTTCCTTCTTATAAAAATCATGTTCAGATTATCTTGAAAATGTATTGTCATGGAAGTTCCACCTCCTGCAAATGATACTTAGAAATGGTGATTGTATCTGTCCTAAGAAGCTTACACACTACCCCTTATGACAGTATCTAAAACAGGGGTCCTCAAACTACAGCGTGTGGGCCACATGCGGCCTGCCAAGGACATTTATCTGGCCCGCCAGGTGTTTTTGCCACTGCTGCCTGTCCTGCTTAGCAGCTGACTCATCCTGGGTTATAGTGCGATGATGTGTGAAATGTGCGCCGCACTCTCCGACTCCCCTCCTTCTCTCTGTCTCTCGACTCCTCCTCTCAGTCTCGGGTGAGACTGAGACTCGTGATTGGAGGAGTCATAAACTTTCCTTTGCAGAGCCTGCTGCTGCCTAAGGACCAAGGTGAGAATAAGTTAGGATTTATTTTTTCTTCTTTGAAGTTAGGAGGTTTATTTATTTATTTTTATTTTGCAGTTAGTAGGGCCTTTCATTGCAGTTAAGGGGGGCCTTTTTTCTGAAATTAGGAGGTCTTTTTCTTTTTGCAGATGGGGGGCACCTTATTTTTTCATTTTATTATTATTATTTTTTTAAGAGACAGAGTCTCACTTTGTCACCCTTGGCAGTGTGCCGTGGCTTCACAACTCACAGTAACCTCCAGCTCCTGGGCTTAGGCAATACTCTTGTCTCAGCCTCCCAAGTAACTGGGACTACAGGCACCCGGATCAATGCCCCACTGTTTTTTTGTTGCAGTTCAGCCAGGGCCAGGTTTGAATCTGCCACCCTTGGTATATGGGGCCGGCACCCTACTCATTGAGCTGCAGGTGCTGCCCTTTTTTTTTTCATTTTAAATATTGTATTTGTTCCCATTTTTTGTTTGTTTGTTTGTTTTGCAGTTTCTGGCTGGGGCTGGGTTTAAACCCAGCACCTCCGTTATAAGGGGCTGGCACCCTACTCCTTTGAGCCACAGGCACCACCCCCATTTTGGTTTTTTACTTCAAACTAAGATATGTGCAGTGTCCGTAGGAATTTGTTGATAGTTTTTTATAAAAAAACTATAGTCTGGCCCTCAAACAGTCTGAGGGACAGTGAACTGGCCCCCTGTTTAAAAAGTTTAAGGACCCCTCATTTAAAACTTTCTTCAGAAGTAGGATTGTGTTATTGACAGTGGAACCAAACATGTGATGTTTATCACTTTAAGGAATAATCATGATAAAATATTTTTAAGAGAAATTGCATAATAAAGTAGTTTTCCTGGCTGTTTCTATACACTAGTTTGTACATCTTGAGTTCAGGGTCATTCACTCATACTGCTGGAAATATAACAAGTCTCAGGAACAAATATCTCTGGACCTTTTAAAGAGGACACCTCACTGGCATACACTGTTCTGATGTGCCTTATAGAAGATACTAAAGAGACAGACTTACTGATATTCAAATCCAAGCTCTTCTAATTTTTGGCTGCAATGAACTTGAGCAAGTTTAATCCCTCACTGTCTCTGTTTCCTCTCTGTAAAATAATAGTGAGGGTTCCTAACTCAAAGGGTTCCTTTAGTACCCAGCAAGTCAGTACATGCAAAGAGAAAGTACCATGGAAGTTACTAGTTTCAAGATCAAGGAATCATGTAATTTGTAGTATTTTAGCAATTGCCAAACAATGTTCTAAATTGCTTTTATACAAAATATTCTCAAGATGGAATCACATGCACCAAATATCCTTGAAATTAAAAGTAGAATATGCATTGCGTATTTTAAGAAATTAAAGCAGATCAGTTTTTTTATCCACAAGCTAAACAGAGCCAATATACAAACCGTGCTACATTTGATCTGATCTAAAACTATTTTATAAGCAACTACATTTTTAAACTTTTTGGGTTACAATATTCAGAGAGCTCCTTATTTAAACATACATTTTTTAAATTAAATCATAACTGTGTACATTGACGCATTTATGGGGTTCAGTGTACTGACTTGATATATAAAGTTAAATGTTTACATCAAACTGATTAACATATCCATCACCTTGCTTACTTATTTGTTGCGGTAAAACAATTATACTCTTCATAGTTTTGAAATATACCATTGCATTATGCACATTAGGTGAGGTTCCCCCAAATAGCCTCCCTCCTCCTGGCCTCTTCCCTCTCTTTCCCTCTCTGTCTTCTTCCCTCCTTCTTTCTGGACTATAGTTATGTTTTACCATTCGAACATACACAAATATTATAAAGTGAACCCACATTTGAATTTCTACTTCTGAGTTCTGCTGAATGAAGCCTTTCCTTGGATGATTATAAAAATCAGTTTTTCATCAAGAGTCTTCACTAGACAATGTTTTCTTGTGAATAACACAGACATGGCAATCCCAAATTCACTCTTCAGGCTGGTGACTCAAATCTTCAATTAGCAACAATCCGTTTAACATTGTTGAAATCTCTGAACTACTATAAACAAGGCTGATGACAAGAATATTTATAGTAATAACACATGTATATTAAAGATCTTTTTCTTAGGTGAGGCAGTACAGGGAGAAATCTTTTTTATGGTATAAATGCAGGCAAAAGAAGGAATAGACATCTTCCTGAATCATCATCCTCTATTTTGTTAACTTCAGAATTAATAATAGCTATTCATCAGGGAAACATAAAGATGCAAATGAGGCTTGGTGCCTGTGGCTCAACAGGCTAAGGTGTCAGCCACGTACACCTGAGCTGGCGGGTTCAAATCCAGCCCTGGGCCCACCAAACAACGACAGCTGCAACCAAAACATGGCCAGGCATTGTGGCGGGCACCTGTAGTCCCAGCTACTTGGGAGGCAGAGGCAAGAGACTCGCTTGTGCCCAGGAGTTGGAGATTGCTGTGAGCTGTGATGCCACAGTACTCTATCCAGGGTGACTGCTTGAGGCTCTGTCTCAAAAAAAAAAAAAAGATGCAAATGAAATGGCATCATGTTGTGGAAAATCTCCAGTCCTTTAGACCTCTAGTCAATTTTATCACTTGAATGGGAGCTTTCTTTAGTTTCTACCCACAGTTCCTAGAAAGACATCCGCATTACCCACAGTTCCTAGAAAGACATCTGCATTGAATGTTGTCATCCAGATTTCTTTTTAAAAGCAATCTAATGTTATAGTCAAAAGATTTTGGTTCAGGAGTTCTGAAGATACATAGCTTACTTATTAAATACTTATTTTCACTCTGATCACACATAACTAATTTGGACTACTTTTAGAAGTCCTGTAATATGCAGAGAGAATAAAGTCAAATGGAACACAGGAATATAGATACATACACACAAATATACACCATGGAACACAGGGATGTAGATACATGCACACAAATATACACCGTGGAACACAAGAATATAGATACATACACACAAATATACACCATGGAACACAGGGATGTAGATACATACACACCAATATACTCAATGGAACACAGGGATGTAGATACATACACACAAATATACACCGTGGAACACAAGAATATAGATACATACACACAAATATACACCATGGAACACAGGGATGTAGATACATACACACCAATATACTCAATGGAACACAGGGATGTAGCTACATACACACAAATATACACCATGGAACACAGTG
>CAUYRH010154837.1:0-17132 GCA_963574655.1 Perodicticus potto
GCTCAAGCGAGTCTCTTGCCTTCGCCTCCCAAGTAGCTGGGACTACAGGTGCCCGCCACAACGCCCGGCCATTTTTTGGTTGCAGCCGTCATTGTTGTTTGGCGGGCCCGGGCTGGATTCAAACCCACCAGCTCAGGTGTACATGGCCGGAGCCTTAGCCTGTTGAGCCACAGGCGCCAAGCCAGCATTGCAACTCTTCCCTGAAATATCCATGTCTCTATCCATGTCTCTTCCTTACTCTGTCTCTACTTTCTGTTCTTTGCCATTCATTATCTAGAGTGTTTATTCATCGAACTTCTCTGTAGTTCTGAGTTAGCAGTTGTACTCACTAAGACCACTGGACCTAGCTAATCCCTGCTATCGTTGAGTAGCTTCTGATCTAAGTCAGACACATGGGTATAGTTAAAGATTTTGAACGTACATATGTTCAATCTGACGACACGAACACATAACCATCCATTCAAGTTGAAGTGTTTGAGCCAGAATTGGATTGCAACTCTCTACCCCCGCACCCATGCACATTACAATTCTTTCCTCGTGTTCTTCCCTTTCAAGACATCCCAGGAATTTGTGGAGAAACTAACCAAGCGACTGAAAAGACACCCCGAGGAGACAGGAGGCTTCCAGGAGGCACCGTTGGCCTATGATGCCATCTGGGCCTTGGCACTGGCCCTGAACAAGACATCTGGAGGTGGTGGCCGTTCTGGTGTGCGTCTGGAGGACTTCAACTACAACAACCAGACCATTACTGACCAAATCTACCGGGCAATGAACTCCTCGTCCTTTGAGGGTGTCTCTGTGAGTTACTGCAACTTCCTTCACACTCCCCTGTCTTGCCATCAAGAAAACCCCCCTCAGAGCTGCCGCCTTCTACAGATATGCATTCTGTCTTTCTCTGTTACTTCTCTGCAATAATCACTGTCAGACCAGAGGAATAAAGATGCCTAAACCAGAAAAACCCATTAAAGACTAGAAGGAAAAAATTGATGTATTCCATTTCTTTCTTTTTTTTTTATTTGCAGTTTTTGGCTGGGGCTGGTTTTGAACTTGCCATCTCCAGCATATGGGGCGGGTGCCCTATTCTTTTGAGCCACAGGCACTGCCCAGATGTATTCTATTTCTTTCAACCCCTCCTCTCATTTCTTTTCAAATCAGTTTAGGTATTTATAAGTCAGATGAGAATTGTAAGATTTTAAAACATGAAGCAGCCTGGAAGGTTATCTCCTTATTCCTTTAAAAGTGGGAAAATTAGTTCCCAGAGGGATTTGGTGACTTGTTCAGGCCACACAGCAGAAGCCAGGTCTGCTGGTGCTGTATCTGGGGATTTTTCTCATTCAAATCTCATGGTGAAGGTTCTTCTCCAAAGAATATTATTTCTAAAATCTAGGGTATGGGCATCTGGGGTATGTCCTATATGCAGGCAAATGCCATAAATAGCGTTCATTCAGAGGCTCAATTACATCAAGCACAGAAGGATTCAAAGAGTCCCTGATGTTCTCTTTCACTTCTGCTTTTGTCCCCTTTGCCTTCCTCCACATGTTTCTCTCCCTCAGGGCCATGTGGTGTTTGATGCCAGCGGCTCTCGGATGGCATGGACGCTTATTGAACAGCTGCAGGGTGAGTCAAGTGGCAAGAAGGGATGAGAGGTGGGGGGGGGCAGGCTGGGGATAGTAGGCTAGGACATCACCTGAGAGAGTACACTCAAGACAGTACAAATTGCTTTGGTACCTCCCCCACTCTTTCTCTTTTAACTGTGTTCATTATGCTTTTAAAGAATAATAATAAAAAGTTTAGATACAGGTAGGTCTCTTTGAGTCATACTGTTATATTCTTGAAAAGGGGAATGCAGATTAGAAACAGCCACTTTCGCAGTGGCTTCTATTTCAATTTCAGAAATTTCTCTTTGGTGCCTTGGTTGAGTTGATGACCTGTCAGACTCAAGGAAAGCTAAATCTAGGAAACTTGCAATTTTTTTTTTTTTTTTTGAGACAGAGTCTCATTTGGTCAACCTTGGTGGAGTGCCATGGTGTCTTAGCTCGTAGCAACCTCAAACTCTTGGGTTCAAACAATCCTCTTGCCTCAGCCTCCCTAGTAGCTGGGATTATAGGTGCCCACCACAATGCCTGGCTATTTTTTAGAGATGGGGTCTTGCTCTTGCTCAGGCTGGTCTCAGAGCCTGTGAGCTCAGGCAATCAACCTGCCTTGGCCTCGCAAATGCTGGGATTATAGGCCTGAGCCCCCATGCCTGGTAAAACTTGAAATTTATATTTTTTTTAATAAAACTTGAATTTTTTTAAAGGGAATCCATCAAATTTCCTTGGTAATGAGTTTACACTCGTTTCTAATTTATTTGTAGTATGTAGAGTTTGGCTTTTTTAGATTGCGTATATTTGTAAACATTTTTTTAGAGACAGGGTTTTGCTCTGTTATCCAGGTTAAGGTGCAGGGTGTAATCATAGCTCATTGCAGCCTTGAATTCTTGGGCTCAAGTGATCCTTCTGCCTTAGCCTCCTAAGTAGCTGGGACTACAGGTGTGCACTACCACACCCAGGTAATTTTTTAATTTTTGTTAAGATAGAATCTTGCTATCTTACCCAGGTTGGTCTTGAACTCCTGGGCTCAAACAATCATCCTATCTTGGCCTCCCAAAGTGCTGGGATTATAGGTGTAGTCTACCATTCATGGTCTAGATTGTATTTTTCTATAATTTTGCACACTTTTATAAGTTTGCATTTGCTGAACTTCCATGAGTTAATTTTTCAACTCTACCCCACTTAGCATTTTCTGGCAAGAAATGACTTTCTTGGCCACCTGTGAAAAGTTTCTTTCTTCACCTCTCCCCACCTCCCACATCCTCTCAGCTTTTCTTTGTATCCAGGACAAGAGGAAATGGACTTCAGCCATGGTGAAAGGGGTGTGAGTTGGCTCTTGAAGGAAAAGTTAGGGTAACTGGACAGTTCCAGAACAGAAAAGTTAGAAGTGACTGAATTTTACTAGTGGTTCTTTAAGAGGCAGATGAAACTTATCCAAGGAATTAGAACCCAAGCCAATGGAAGAGACATTTCTAAAATTAAAAATGAAAGCCACTGGGAAAACAGATCTTGTCCATCATGAGAGAGAGAATAAGCAGAAACATGTAAAGCTTAAGAAGCCAGAATCAAAGTGAGAGACATCTTGCTGAAAGAGGTGCGAGGAAGTGGAATAAGGTGGCAGACATACTGTGCAGCTTCTCACTGAAGAATTTTAAACATATAAGATATTCTTATTTACTTGAGTTGCCTTGGGAACTGCCTTATATGGCTTTTAAGTCAGTTCACTGATTTAAGAGACCCCTATGCCCTTCCAAGCATCCCTTAAGGGCTCAAGTGAAGATGAAATTAGATACAACTATGGAAAGCAACTCTAGGGAAGTGAAAAGTTGAAAATGGCTACCCGAGGTCACTCCTATTGTCATGTGTCCAGGTGGCAGCTACAAGAAGATTGGCTACTATGACAGCACCAAGGATGATCTTTCCTGGTCCAAAACGGACAAGTGGATTGGTAAGTGGATCCTGTTTGTATTTTCCTTCAGCCTCTCTGAACAATTAAGGAAAAGAGTCGTGCATTTGAAAGAGGGTAGAGTGGTGGGGGCCATGAGGTTGGAGTGTGGCCAGGAGCTGGGCCAGGGGAAAGATTTAAGAGAGAGTGAATACAATTCCAAGATGGGTAGGGGAGATGGTATGTTTAGAGAGGGAATAGGTGGTGGGCAGTACTATTTTTAATAGTACATTGCTGCAATAACTGGAGATTAGAGGCAGGGGGTGGGCAGAGGGTGGGAAGTGGAAACTCCTTTCGGGTTTCCTAGATTTCTTGGTGCCTTGATACATCTGATCCAGCTGCTTCAAGCCTAGAGCTACGTCTTTTTCTGTCACTGTGAGGCAAAATTTGCTTAAACTATAGAGGAGGATGTAAAACCTCATGTAATTGTCATTTGCTAAAATGTGCTTTATAAAGAGGGAACATAAGCAATTATTCTTTGTATACTTTGTGGCCTGAATGATAAGAAATGGGAGAGAATTTGAAGGTGGGCAAAAGGAAGGACCTACTGATAAAAGAAAGGATTGGCTCCTTGAGGGTGGAGGGGAGGCCCAGCCGTTGAAGACAGCTGCCATCTGCCCTGCCCAACGGATATCTAGTCATTCCCAGCACTGCTGGAGTTTTGTAATTTTTTTTTATAATTTGAATTTAGGACAGTGTTCTGTACTGCTATAAATGCTGCCGCATGGCCTAAATTACCCTTTTTTTTTTTAAACTAAGCAAATTGAAATTAGGTTTTTTTTTGTGAACTTGGACAAATTTGAACTTCTGGTTAATAATAACTGAAAAACACCTTTAGGAATATCATCCTGCCGGAGTTAAAATCTCAGATTAGGTTGTTTTTTTTTTTCAGAGTAGTGTTTTTTAGTTTTTGGGTTTTCTTGCCTAAGGTTAGGAGGCCATACAGGTATTTTGAGGTCCCCTTTAGCTTTATTTTTCTATAATTGTTTTTTGAAGCTTCTGATTTGAGTTATAAGAGACCACATAAAATTCATTTCTCAGCTGTCTCTTTCTTTCCCCTCTCCATTTTCCTTTTCTGTAAGGAAGACAAAAAAACAGAAAGAACAAACAATTAAAATAAAAAGGCTACAACTTTGGGGGTATACCTAATCATTTCCCAACCTCTGGAGAGAACCTTCAGTACATCTTCTCCCATCCCATTTCTGATCACCTCCTAAGGGCCCCAGTGTCAACAGAGTTTTCTACCCATAGCAACCCCTATTGGGTACAGTTAGGGCCACCTTATCCTGAGCCAGACTGAATGCCTGTCAGCAACCTAGTCCTTTGCCCTTTTCTCCCATCCCACCTTCACTCCTTTGTCCTCCTTCCTTTCCCTTGTCCCCTCCCTCTTCCTCTCCTATGCCATACAGGAGGGTCCCCCCCAGCTGACCAGACCCTGGTCATCAAGACATTCCGCTTCCTGTCACAGAAACTCTTTATCTCCGTTTCGGTTCTCTCCAGCCTGGGCATTGTCCTAGCTGTTGTCTGTCTGTCCTTTAACATCTACAACTCACATGTCCGGTAAGTTTCTCTTCTGACATTTTCCTTGTTCTCTCTGCCTGTCTAAAATAATGACTACAGTTCTTGAAGGGAGTAAGAATAAAACCTGTGTGATTCCTCAGGCCATGTTTCATGGAGGTTTTCGTTCTGACTTACTTGGAATGAAAAAGGGGAAACTAGACATAACTACCATCCCTACTCCAAAGCAGTAACTAGCAGAAAAGAGAAATCAACTTTTGGGGCCTGGTCACACAGTCCAGTTGGTGCCCCGTGCTGGGGGAAGTCTCTGCCACTCTGGCTCCAGCTCCCTGATGGAGGTGCTCTGCTCTCAAGGTTCTGCCGCCTACTTCAACCCTGTCTTCCTTTCATCCTAGGGCCCCAAAGGAGGGGTCATGCCCATTGCATGGCATTTGGAGAACTAAACCTCCCTGAAGAAGAGGGGTAATTCTCTCTCTCCCTCTCCCACCCTCCTGCCTCTGCCCTAGTTATATCCAGAACTCACAGCCCAACCTGAACAACCTGACTGCTGTGGGCTGCTCACTGGCACTTGCTGCTGTCTTCCCCCTCGGGCTAGATGGTTACCACATCGGGAGAAACCAGTTCCCTTTTGTCTGCCAGGTGAGGAGGTGGTGGGCAAATACCTTGCAGGATGTGGCTCTCCCACCCCTCTCTAGAGCCCCTTCCGCGATGTGTGATTCTCACCTTTTCCTGCCTCTTGTCCCTGTTACTTCCTCCTGGCATCACCCTTATGCTTTCTGGCTCTGTCCCTTTTTTCTGTGCCTCCAGATCTTTTTTCATTCTGTGTTTACTTGTCAGTTCCAGCGTTGCCATGGCATGCTTTGCAGGGAAGAGAAGGGAGGCAATGAAGACAAAGGAAGGAGGTCTCCCCAAAGAACCCTGAACAATGGGGGGCTTGTCTGTGGTGTGGGAGCTGAGAACCAGAACTGTGGACTTCCCATGGGAGCCTCAGTGGGGGTTTGGAAGGATGAAGGCAGAGATCTAAACAGACAGCAGAGTGAATAGGGGGAAGGGACACTGCCACACAGGGAGGAGGGCCTCCAAGGCTCTTGGTACATGGAAAGTTCTGGGGCTGTGGGGGAAAAGCTGGCTTCAGCAGTGATATTGGAGAGGTTCTATATTAAGCTAGTGGGAAATGGCCTCTTCTTTTCCTGATTCTGCTCATCCTTACTCTCTCTCTTTCCTCTGCCTTGTGCTGTCCTGATCATGCATCTATACACATGGCATTTGCACACACATGCACATGCAGTTCATCAGGAATTATTGGTGTGTGTGTGTGGGAGAAGCCAACAGTTAGCTGTAGTACACTAGAAGAGGAACCTGAGTAGGGGTCTGCATAAAGTGTTGTGGGAGTAAAGAAGGGAACACAGCATGGTTGGGCAGACCTCACAGAAGAGGTAGCATTTGAATGTTGAAGGATGCATGGCAGAAATAGAGGAAGGCTACTCCAGGAGTATGGGGATCAATCATGGACCTACAGAGAAAGTGAATAGTTCAGTGTGGCTGGAGCGTTGTAAATGAGGGCCTAGGAGATGAGCCTGGACAGATGGCTGGGACCATATTGTGAGGGTTCTGTGTCACACTGGAGGTGTTTGACTCATAGGCACTGGGGAGTGATCAGAGGTTTTTGGCCACTAAAACCAGGCAGTTTTAGCAAGTTCAGCCTGGTGTTATAGAAGTAGAGAATGGATTGGAAGAATTGTTGAAGGTGGGGAGATCATCTCTTCCCTGTCCTTCTCTCCCCCCGACTCACTTTACACTCCATTGGCTGTGTCCTGCTGCTTTGTCACCTGCCCTTTGCCCACACTCCCTCCTAGGTCTCTGCCCATCCATTTCCACCCACTGCCCTACCTATTCTGCCTATGCTCTCTCTACTCTTCTAGGCCCGCCTCTGGCTTCTGGGCCTGGGCTTTAGTCTGGGTTATGGCTCCATGTTCACCAAGATCTGGTGGGTCCACACTGTCTTCACAAAGAAGGAGGAAAAGAAGGAGTGGAGGAAGGTCAGCTGTTTCCTAGTCCTTAGCCCTCAGCTCCTTGGCTCTTGGGGCTTAGAAGATTTTTCTCTGACATGCCTGTGCCTGCTATGTCCTTGCCCAGACCCTCGAGCCTTGGAAGCTGTATGCCACGGTGGGCCTGCTGGTGGGCATGGATGTCCTCACTCTCGCTATCTGGCAGATTGTGGATCCTTTGCACCGGACCATTGAGGTATTGCTTATAGGAGGCTTGGGGGTCAGGCTGAGTGGGGCTCACTGGCCATGAAGGCTCTGGAGATGTGTTTGGTCTTGAGGAATACAATTCATTGGTGAAAGGGTGTCTCTGGCCTTCTGCATATTGGAAATGTGTTCTTCCTAGAGGGAGCCCCACCAGAGGTCTCTGGATTTATCTGAAGAAGGGAAGTGGTGGGGATCTGAGAAGAGAGTGTAGAATTTCTAGGCATTAGGAAAATTGGGGAACAAGCACTTCTGAGATGTTCAGGAAAATGTTTGCAGGCCTAGAGTGAGATTTGTCATTGAGGGTTTCCTAAGGAAGAGGTGGTAGGGTGGGTGGGAGTCAGGGACTGAGCAGAGTTGGGGAGAGAAAGGGTGGTTGGCAACCATCTGTCCTGTGGCCCCATTTCTCACTTAGACATTTGCCAAGGAGGAACCAAAGGAAGATATTGATGTCTCTATCCTGCCCCAGCTGGAGCACTGCAGCTCCAAGAAGATGAACACGTGGCTTGGTGTGTGGGGCATGGAAAAAGGAGGACAGTGGTGGGGCAAAGGCAGGAAGGGTGGGCAAGGGCAGTAGTTCTGGGGGGAGAAGCATCATTGGGAAAGGAGGCAGAGAGCTCCCGATGTCCCAGTTGGAACGTTTCCCTCTTTGTTTTTGCAGTAATATTGGTCTTTCACTATGAGGAGCTTAGGGTTGAAAGTTGAGATGAAGAAGAATTTGTGTTTAGCAAAGGGACAAGTGGGGATGGCCCTAACTCTAGACTTGATGGCATTGGGTCTGATCAGCTCCCTAGATTAAAATAGGGGCTGTAAGATCATGGGTTTAGGTCCCTCTTGGCCTTACTAGCATTTCTGGTTTATGGTCACACATAGCACACCTTCCCACCTAGGGAGTAAGAGATGAGGCACTGTGTGGCCCATCTCCAGCTGTTCAATATGCTGTAGCCTGACTGACAGCTGCTCATGATTGTCATTTTCCTGTGTGACTCCTAGGAGGAAGCAGTAGAGTTTGGGCAAGTTGGGTGGACATAGCAGGTAGGGGACAGAGGGCTAGGTGTGGTAGATCAGAGGGGCTGGCTTCGAGAAATCCTTTTCCATTGTGGAGCTAGGATATGGAGGAGCAGTAGATGAAGGGCAGAGAGAGGATGAGGATTGTGTGGGGAGCATGGAGGTCCTTGTTTCCCAGGTGACCCTTTCCTGCCATCCTAGGAATTTTCTATGGTTACAAGGGGCTGCTGCTGCTGTTAGGAATCTTTCTTGCTTATGAGACCAAGAGTGTGTCCACTGAGAAGATCAATGACCATCGAGCTGTGGGCATGGCCATCTACAATGTGGCGGTGAGCACCAACCCCATGGCATTGATCGGGCTGACCACTGCAATCCAGATGTGGTAGACAGGGAAAAATCAGGCCCTTGATCTGAGATAAGTCACATGGAAGTCTTAAATAGTTTGTTAAATGCCTCATATTTATAAAGTACTTTATAAAGTAAATATAGACATGTTTTTCATCTTCTTGCAACTAATGAAATGGGTATTGGTACCCACACTGTATAGGTGAGGAAACAAAACAGAGAAGTTAAATTACTGGTTTATGGGCTAGACTCTGACTTGTGATTTTTCTGCCAGCTCTTCCCAGAGACTGATTCTTGAAAACCTGGACTATATGCAGAAGATATCCTGGGCATCCCTGCCCTGAGGGAGGGTTGACCTAGAGCTGGGACCTGGTGTGTAGCAGTTTTGGGATTTTTCTTAATTATGTTTGAGGACAATCCTGAATTTGGATTCTTTTCAAATGGATAGTTCACCAGGACTCTGTCCTCATAAGCTCTCTGAGAGAAGAAAACCCTGGATCTTGTCTGAGCCTACAGATCTGAGGTTCCCTAACCTATTCTATCCCTCTAGGTTCTGTGCCTCATCACCGCCCCTGTCACCATGATTCTGTCCAGCCAGCAGGATGCAGCCTTTGCCTTTGCCTCTCTTGCCATAGTTTTCTCTTCTTACATTACTCTGGTTGTGCTCTTTGTGCCCAAGGTGAGGTCCCAGGGCCCCACCATGCCATCCTCCCAGGACTCTGTCCCCTTGCCCTTCCCCACCCCCTCCTTTCACTCTGTCCTTTGTTTTGGGTCCAGCTTGTCCTTCCAGCCCTCCATCAGCTAAGCTCTGGCAGTCCCTGCTTGACCACTCCATGCCTATGTGTTTGCCCCCAGATGCGCAGACTGATCACCCGAGGGGAATGGCAGTCTGAGGCGCAGGACACCATGAAGACAGGGTCATCCACCAACAACAATGAGGAGGAGAAGTCTCGGCTGCTGGAGAAGGAGAACCGTGAACTGGAGAAGATCATTGCTGAGGTGCGGGTTGATGGAGGGAGAGGTGATGGGGTACAGGGGCCCGTGTCTAGGTCAGGTTATCTGAAGTTTGTTGCTCTTGATTTATAGAAGGAGGGTCTCAGGAGAAAACCTGTAAGAAGGATAGTGAAGGGGAATGGGGTTGAGCATGATTCAGTCTCAGGCAAAATCTGGTGTTTGCCTGGACAGGTGGAAGGGGCTTTGGAGTGGGAACTGCAGAGTTGACTTGACCTCCTGAAGTAAGCGGGTGGTCAGTGCCTGTGGGTGGCATTTGGAGAGGCAGCCAACACTCACAGCAGCTAGATGTCATGTGTCCCCTCAGCAAAGGGGATCTGGGCAGCCGCACACAGTGTCCACTATGCCCCAGGCTGTAGTTAGCGGCTGGTACAATGCCAGAGAAGGGCCATGTTCCAAATGGGTTGGCATAAATTTCTGTGTGACTCACTGGGAGATGTGTATACTGATTTTTCTCTCCTTCCTCATTTTCTCCTTTTGTTTTAAAATTCCCTCTTATTTCCCTGATTTCTTTTCTTCTTTTGATGCTCTCATTATGTTCGTTGGCTTTCCTTATTGTGTCCTGATTCCTCATTTGAATTCCTTGTCACTTACCCTGTATCCCTCTCCATTTTTCTGTGCCCTTCCTCTATTTTCCTCCTCCCCACCCTTTTACAACCTACCCTTCTCCTGCTCTGCAATTGTGTTTTTTCCTCCAGAAAGAGGAGCGTGTCTCTGAACTGCGCCATCAGCTCCAGTCTCGGCAGCAGCTCCGCTCTCGGCGACACCCCCCAACACCCCCAGAGCCCTCTGGGGGCCTGCCCAGGGGGCCCCCCGAACCCCCCGACCGGCTTAGCTGTGATGGGAGTCGAGTCCACTTGCTTTATAAGTGAGGGGAGTGTGAGGGAGGACAGGCCAGTCTAGTGGGGTGGGGAAAGGGAGATGATGAATGGGGGACTCAGGGGAAGCAGGGGCCCATATCCCCAGTTGGGAATAACATGCTATCTAATCTCATCTCTTGTAAATACATGTCCCTCTGTGAGTCCTGGGCTCATTTGGGCCTCTAATACCTCTGGAAAACAGACCTTTTTCTCTCTACCCATTCATGTAATTTTATATCACTAATTCCTAATTTAGTTTGTCCCTGCTTGGAGCAGCTCACTCACTGCCTCCTCAGCTGCGTGCTGCATCTTCCTCCTCTCCTGTCTAGTTCTCCCGCCTCTGTCTGGTTCCCACAGCAACCCCTGCAGCTCCTCTGCCTTTGCAGCTCAGCTTCCCCCCCCACCAGCAGGGGTCTCCGTACAAGTGCTCTTCCCACCCAGCAGGGGCCTTTCCTTTTCTCTCTGCCATAATCTCTTTTCTTCTCACTTGCCTTTCCACACAGTCCCATGTTTTGTGTTTTGTTCTCCTTGAATTTGGCTTCTTCTGGGGACTCATTTTTCTCGCCAAGGCTCACTTGCTCCTTGCCTCTGCTTTGTGTGTGCCCACACTTGTCAACACACATGCATCCTCTCCTCCCCGGCTTGTCTGCACATGCTCATGTGCACACATGCTTTTCCTATGTGCTTTCTTCATGCTTTGGTCACATGTGTTCTGGTGCACAGCCTGCTCTCATAGCTACATGTGCTCCTCTCATGGTCATGGGTTGGTCCTTATGTGTGTTTGGGTAGGCGTGTGCAATTTATCTAGCATGCTGAGTCATGTCTTTCCTACTTGCACACATCCATGTTTATCTGTGTATTTTCCCTGTGTATCCTCAATGTACTTTGCGTACCTTCTTCACCTTGCACCTTAAAATCATTGTATTCCTCCAATAGAGCCACATGCACCCACCCTGCACATTGTTATGCACTTTTCCCCCATTCATGCTTGGTGGGGCAGCCACACTCTCCCCTCCTCACAGAATCTCAGTTTCTGCTCAAACTCCCTTTTCCCTTTTCACCATTGCACTCATGTATCACCCTTAGTCTACACTCACAATCATCCTCTCCCAAGATTGCTCCCTTTCATTTTGTGTTTTTTCAGGGGAATTAAGGGAAAAGAAATGGGGGCAGGTTTGGAGAGCTGCTTCCAGTGGATAGTTGGTGACCAAAGGAAGGCACCCCTAACTCTTGGGATGGACAGATGGACCTATGGGGCAGAAGGTGGCGTCCCTTTCACACTGTGGTGTCTCTTGGGGAAGGATCTCCCCATTCTCAATAAACCAGTAAACAGTGTGACTCAGCACCTCACCCTCCTTACTGTGGACAGAGTGGGCTTCAATCCAAGGAGGGAGGCTGGGGTGGGCAGAGGAGGGGATGGCTCCAGGTTAGTGAAAAGGCATTACAGCAGAGAAGCAGAAAGAGGTGTTTTATGGATAAACTGAGGGCTCAGGGACAGCATAAAGGCTTAGATTAGTGAGTGATAACATTAGTGGTTGAAAGTATGGGCATCAGATCCTACCACATGGAAAAAAGTTCCTTAATCTCTATTCTTCATGGCCTCATCTGTGAAGATGGAAATAATAGTAGTAGTAATAACATTAGCAATGCATTTCTCCATAGGGTGGGTGCAAGGACTAGATGGATTATGCATTTGAGCACCTAAAATGGTGCTTGGCCTGTGGTATATTAATATGTTGGGTGAAATGTTAGCCTGGTCACTGTTGTTCAGTGAGTTCCTTGAAAGAGGTGGGCATGTGCTGGGAGCCTGGAGCAAATGGCTGAACAGATGTGAGGACTCTTCTTCTCGAGAAGTAAGAACAATAAAAAAATGAGGCCTGGTAGAAGACGGTACATGAGATGGCCCCCGAGTGCTTCCAACCTTAAAAATCTTTATCTAAGGAACTCTGAGCATCTTGGAAAGAATTTGCTATTTAAATGGAAGAAAGTTTTGAACGGCCAAGGGCAAAAAAACTTGCCTGGAACTTTTACATTTTTTCATGTTGTCTTAAAGAAGTGCTTTGTTAACGTTCAAATTTTCTCTTTCCCTTTGGCATTGATTTTTTTTTTTTTTTTTTTTTTTTTGGGAGATAGAGTCTTACTTTGTAGAGAGACGATAGAGTGTAGCTCACAGCAACCTCCAACTCTTGGGCTCAAGCAATTCTCTTGCCTCAGCCTTCTAAGTGGCTGGGATGACAGGCATCTGCCACAATGTCTGGCTATTTTTAGAGAAGGAGGTCTCTTACTCAGGCTGGTCTTGAACCTGTGAGATCAGGGCCATCTACCTGCCTCGGCCTCCCAGAGTGTTAGGATTACAGTGTGAGCCACTATGCCCAGCCTTTGGCACTGATTTCTAAAGTGATTTTCACATTTTTGCAGAAGAGCTGCAAGGATTGGGTGGGCTCTATTATCCATTGCTCTATTTAAGAGCCAATTTCTGGCTCAGCCCCTGTAGCTCAGTAGCTAGGGTGCCAGCCACGTGTACTGGAGCTGGCAGGTTTGAACCCAGCCCCGGCCTGGCAAACAACAATGACAACTACAATAAAAAAAAAAAAGTAGCCAGGTGTTGTGGTGGGCACCTGTAGTTCCAGCTACTTGGGAGGCTGAGGCAGGACAATTGCTTAAGCTCAAGAGTTAAAGAAGTTGATGTGAGCTGTGATGCCATGGTACTCTCCCACGGGCAACATAATGAGACTCTGTCTCAAAAAAAAAAAAAAAAAGCCAATGTTTGAACTTCTACTAGAGCGTGGCTAGGCTAAATCTTAGACCAGCCCTTGAAAAACATTCCACAATGATTATCTACTTTTGACCAATTAGATTTAATTCAAGTTTCCCTTCTTCCCATAGTGAAATATTCTGAAGGAGAGGGGAAGAAACCTATGAAGTAGATAAGCCTGCAGTGTGGAGAATGAACAGTTGGCTTCAGAAACAGCAGCTGGAGCTATATTCCAGCCCCTCATAGAACCTAAAAAGACCCATGTTAGCACCTCAAACTTGGGTTTCTCTTAGGTGGAATGTAAATTATAAACAAAGGGTCAGAAGTTCCACTGTGACCCAGGGTGAGCCAGATACTCTTCAATAGTATGAGTGAGGAAACCAAGCAAATGGTGGGGCTAGCAGAGGCGCCCCATACAAAGGGTGCCAAGGGGATGTGTTGCTGGGCAGTGAGGCCACCACTCAGCTGTTCTGGAAGGACTTGCTCCCTCCACATCTATAGGCAGGCTTTGCATTTCCATCTTTGTCTTAGTTGGGGTGGCATTCACCCTCAGGCTCGACTTTGGAACATCAGGCCTCAGTGCCTTCTGCTTTCCCCTGACTTGGCCTCTTATCTCCCTGTTCTCATACCAGTCACTTTCTAATGGAGAACATTTTGTATACACTTGGCTGCTGTGTTTTGCTATCTTTTTTCCTTTCCTTTTTTTTTTTTTGCAGTTTTTGGCCGGGGCTAGGTTTGAACCCGCCACCTCTGGCATATGGGGCCAGCGTCCTATTCCTTTGAACCACAGGTGCCACCCATGTTTTGTTAACTTTTTAAAACAGCAAGTGTTGATTGACCATGTTGCTATGGCAGGAACTATTTTATTTTATTTTATTTTTGAGACAGTCTCACTATGTCACCCTTAATAGAGTGCTGTGGAGTCACACCTCACAGCAACCTCAAACTCTTGGGCTTAAGTGATTCCCCTGCTTTAGCCTCCTAAGTAGCTAGGACTACAGGTGCCCACCACAATGCCTGGATATATATATATTTTTTTCTTTGTAGTTGTCATTGTTTAGCAGGCCCGGGGTGGTTTCAAACCTGTTAGCCCTGGTTCACGTGGCCGGAGCCCTAACCACTGAGCTACAGGCACTGAGCCAGTGGTAGGTGCTTTTATTGGATTTCATGAGATGTGCCTTCCTTAGATGGGAAATATTCAGTAAGCAGCTGACCAAACGAATAAAGGAGATCATTTTAAGAGATCAACCAGGAGAGCAGGCCATCTCACAGGCATTAGCTCTGGTACTCAGCATAGTCATCAAAGGGAGGAGGTTGTGTGCTCATTGTCCAGCAGGGAGGCTGCTACTCAGGAAGAGGAAGAGTCCTGTCCAATATCACAGTACTAAGGAGTAGACTAGCATTCAAACTGTGTGTGGGGCTGAACACCCATAGCTCAGTGGCTAGGACACGGGCCACGTACACCCAGGCTGGCAGGTTCGAACCCAGCCCAGCCCTCCCAAATAACAATGACAACTACAACAACAACAAAAAATAGCTGGGCATTGTGGTGGGTGCCTGTAGTCCCAGCTACTTGGGAGGCTGAGGCAAGAGAACCACTTGAGCTCAAGAGTTGGAGGTTGCTGTGAACTATGATGCCACAGCACTCTACCAAGGGTGACAAAGTGAGACTCTGTCTTAAAACAAAGAAACAAACTGTGTGGTATCTATTGCCAAATAATCTACCACCATAAAAGGCTTAAAGCAACAATAATTATCTCTCCCAGTTTCTGTGAGTCAGTAATTCAGACAGAGTAAAGTGGGGAGAATTTATTTATTCTTCTTCTTCTTTTTTTTTTTTTAGAGACAGAGTCTCTATTGCCCTCAGTAGAGTGCTGTGGCATCACAGCTCACAGCAGCCACCAGCTCTTGGGCTTAAGTGATTCTCTTGCCTCAGTCTCCCAAGTAGCTGGGACTACGGGCGCCTGCCACAATGCCCGGGTATTTTTTGTTGTAGTTTGGCCGGGGCCGGGTTTGAACTCACTTCCCTCTGTATATGGGACTGGCGCCCTACCCACTGAGCCACAGGTGCCGCCTGGGGAGAATTTATTTCTATTCCTCAGCATCTGGAAGATTTAAAGGCTAAAGGTTGGAGTCATCCAAAATCTCCTTCACCTAGCCTCCAAATTTGGGTGTCTGCTATTAGTGAAGACTTCAGCTAGGCCTCTTGATTGGAATCCTACCATGGCCTTTGCAGGTGGCTTGAGATTCCTCATCATATAGTGACCAAACTTCAAAGGCAAGTGGAGAGGGAGACAGACAGGCAGATAGACACTGCAGGGTGGGGGGAGCTGTGGAGAGCCAGCTAGGTTTAGGCTGTATCTTTTTTTCTGACAAAGCCTTGGAAGTTGCATAGCATCACTTCTGTCATGTTCTATTATCTGGGCAGTCAGAGACTGTGTCCAGATTCAGGGGAGGAAACATAGACCCTGCTTCTCGATAGGATGAGTGTAAATCACATTGCAAAGAGAGCACATGGAGTGGAATAAATATGTTGCAGCAGCCTTCTTTGGAAAAAACCATCTGCTGCGTCTGGTCTGCCTATTGCACAACCTGTGTTCACGCCACCTTGCCATGCTCCTTGTTGACCCCCTTGAGTTGATCACCCTGGTCTTGTCTGTTTGCTGTCATTTAGCCTCTTACCAAGCCCTCGATTCCTTCTGGATGCTTCAAGGCCAGCTGTAGTCTCACTTAACTCTATCTGCCAGATGTGTTGAAGATGATTTGCCACTTCTGGTTCCTCCTATAATCCTTTGTAATTTTAGGCTATTCTTAGGCTTTTGAAGCAGGGAATTCTGTTATGTTGCCCTTCATGGTCCAGTAACCTTAGAGGAATCTTAAGGTGGGCTTCATGTCAAGTGCCATGCTCCTATTAAGTGAGGTGATATTCAAAATACTTAACAACCAACATGGCATCCATTTACATAGCCCTCAGCAGGCTAGAAGACCATGCTAGAGATGTTGCATGGCAGGTGAATCCTGGCACCAGTGGCAGCTGTGATGTGACGTGTATGAAGTCCTATGTGGTCCCAACACTGCTGGGGGCTGTGATGTAGCAAAGCAAAGGAGACTGGCAGGTGGGAAGTAATACACAACACATGCTGTGCACCCTCCTTCCTGTGTGGAGAGGTAAAAGGAGGAAGAAAATCTTTTCCTTCGCCTATCTTACATTCTCCAGCTGAGGCTCTGTAAATCAGACTGGAACAGACAGATTAGCAAGAGAAAAACAAATAGGCTCGGCACCTATAGCTCAAGTGGCTAAGGTGCCAGCCACATACACCAGAGCTGGCGAGTTCAAATCCAGCCTGGGCCTGCCAAACAATAATGACAACTACAACCAAAAAATAGCCAGGCGTTTTGGCAGGTGCCTGTAGTCCCAGCTACTTGGGAAGCTGAGGCAAGAGAATCGCTTAAGCTCAGGAGTTGGATATTCCTGTGAGCTGTGATGCCACAGTACTCTACCCAGGGCAATAGCTTGAGGCTCTGTCTCAAAAAAAAAAAGAAAAAAAAATAGAAGTTTCTTAACATGTACATCATGCACGTACACATGGGAGTAACTGGTGATGGGTACCCCAAAGGGGTGGTGAGAATTTAGGACAAAACAGTTGACTCTTGAACAACTTGGGGCTCAGAAGCACTGACTCCTTGTGCAGTTGAAAATATGTATATAGGCTCGGCGCCTGTGGCTCAACGGGCTAAGGCGCCAGCCACATACACCTGAGCTGGCGGGTTCGAATCCAGCCCGGGCCCACCAAACAACAATGACGGCTGCAACCAAAAAATGGCCGGGCGTTGTGGCGGGCGCCTGTA
>CAUYRH010154842.1:0-11450 GCA_963574655.1 Perodicticus potto
CACCCCCGTTTCCGTCTCTGTCTCTGGGTGCACACCTTAACGAGACGGGGTTCCTGAGCGGCTGGGAACCCGAGGCTGTAAAAGGGGCTTCAGGTAATGGGCAGCAGCATAAAAATCCAGAAGCAGAACTTCAAGGTTTAACCACAGACCGATTTTACAGGTAAGATTACACAGCCCCCCTCCCCCAAAACACGAGTGAAGTCATTTATCCAGGATAACCGAGTTGAGATGAGAAACTAAGCTTTCCTAATAATCATCAACCACAGCCCAGTAAGTAGTTACCCTAGAAGTAATTAGGTAGAATAAGGAAAAGCATGTGATTAACTGCGTTCTTCGGCACATGGCAACCTGCGGTGACTTCTATAAATATTAATGCTTGAAGCCAAGGAGAAGGGGTAACTTTTAGGCTGTCGAGTGTAGTACCATAATCAAAACATGGACTCTGGTTCGTTACTTTGTGTCTGCTACTTGATACGCCTTAGCTTCCTCACCAGAAAAGCTGGCAGGCTGGTTTATTCCACATGGTTGTTACACAGCTTAACTAAGAACATGAAGTATTCAGAAGTGTGACTGATAACGTGGTTTTTAGATACTAAATGTTCATTACCGTCACCATAATTAAAACGTAGGCGGGGAGAAGTGGTCACGGCATCTTAAGACTCTATTTTTAAAAAACAAAAGGGAACCGTATACTGAAGCAAAGCAGACTGACCATTATTTGTCAAAAATAAAAAGGGAGGGAAAATGAACACATTTTAAACATCCCAGTTACTCTGAAGCATTAACATTTCTTGTCTCAGGATGATGAGATTGTGATTTACTTTTTCTCTTAGCATGGTTTATTGTATATTGAAATGTCTCTTAAAAATATTTTCTTTTGTAAGTCCATTTATTTCAGACTTTCAAAAGGTCTGAACAACACTGGTGAGAGCTTTTTTAGAACAAACAAAAAATGATGACTGAGTGTGATTGGGGAGGAAGTGTAAGTTTGTAAAGCCTTTCTGGAAGGCAGTTGGACAAAACGCTGTTGAAGGCTTTAAAGTGGACAGTTTATTTTTGAAAATTTACATAGACTGAACACCTTTACATTTTTCTGTAAAATTAGAACTTTTCAGATAAATAACACAATCACAAGTCCTTGAACATCCCCCTTCCCCCACTCTCACTTAAGACTTTGGTACAGAGCCTTCAAGTCCTTTTTCATACTTTTATATATTCTGTATACGTGCATTTGTAATTTTTTAACCGAAATAGAATATTATATCATTCTGTGACTATTTCCTGACAATGTTTTTGTGGTGTATGCCTGTCATTTATAGCTCAGGTCATTTGTTACGTACTACATAGTGTTCCACTGTATGACTGAATTGTTCTGTTAATGTATTTCTTTTTGTTCCTTTAATTGTTTTCCATATTGAACCCTGTTTTGTTTAAGGCGTGCTTCTGTGTGTACGCATATATATGTATAGATAGCACATTTCGCCCTCCTCTTCACAGACATTGGATTGTTTTCACTTTTTCATCAAACAGTGCCTAGGGAAATGCTTTGTGTTTTCTTCGCACATGTGATATTTCTCAAGGATATGTACCTAAAAGTGGAATTCCTTGGTTTTGTTGTTGTTATTGTTTTTTGAGACTCACTCTGTCACCCTGGGTATAGTGCCCTGGCATCATAGCCCACAACTACCCCAATCTCTTGGGTTTACGCAATCCTCTTTTTTTTTTTTTTTTTGGAGACAGAGGCTCACTTTGACACCCCCAGTAGAGTGCTCTGGCATCATAGCTCACAGCAACCTCAAACTCATGGGCTCAAGACATCCTCTTGCCTCAGCCTCCCTAGGACTACAAGAACCCACCAGAACACCTGGCTAGTTTTTCTTCTCAGGCTTCTGGTGCAGCTCAGCTTTGTCTCTGAATGCTGTCTTTTGATATATACTTTTTTGGGGAGGGGACAGTGTTGTTCTGTTGTCCTGGCTAGAGTGCAGTGGTATCATTCTGCAGCCTCCCTAGTAGCTGGGACTACAAACACACCCACCACCACCCCCGGCTAATTTTATCTGTTTTTAGTAGAGACAGGGTCTCTTGCTTGCTTGGCTGGTCTCAAACTCCTGCGCTCAAGCAGTTCACCCACCTCAACCTCCCAGAGTGCTAGGATTACAGGTGTGACTAGGATTTATTCCTAGCACTCTGTGCCCCTCCCCAACCATTTGCTTGGGTTTTGAGTCTTGGACATTTTGCAATTTAAAAAGGTCATGCTAAATTTGCCTCCAAAATATCACTACTAATTTACACATCACACAAGAAGTTTGAGAGTTTAATTTTTTTTTTTTTTTTAGAAAGCCTCAAGCTATCGCCCTGGGTAGAGTGCCGTGGCATCACAGTTCACATCAACCTCAAACTCCTGGGCTAACCTGCCTCTGCCTCCCAAGTGGCTGGGACTACAGGCGCCTGCCACAATGCCTGGCTATTTTTTGGTTGCAGCCGTCATTGTTGTTTGGCGGCCCAGGCTGAATTCGAACCCACCAGCTCAGGTGTATGTGGCTGGTGCCTTAGCCGCTTGAGCCATAGGCGCCGAGCCGAGAGTTTAATGTCTCTGCAATTTAGACCAACACAAGATATTTTTAGTTTTGCCCACTTGATGGCTGAAAATGACACTCAATTTTAATTTTCGTTCTATAATTTAAGGTTGGAATATCTACATGTTTGTTAACCTATACTTCATATAAATTTCTATAATTTCATTTAAAAAACCCAAGCCCCTTTTTCTATTGGGTTATCTTTTTTCTTTTTTTTAACGAAGTCATATACACATAGATCATGAATACACTTATGCATATGTGGGGTACAGTGTGTTGATTTTTTTCATAAAATCTGGCGTGGTTACATCATACCAATGCACATGGCTTTCGCCTGATTTACTTGATTATTGTGTTACAACCTTTATGTTCTACACTTGACAGATTTGACTTGGACCCTTGCAATGTGCTCCACAGGTGTGGTCCCGCCTTTTACCCTCCCTCTATCAAACCTCCCTTCCCCACCCCCGTTATCTTTTTCCTGATGATTGAAGGAATTCTTTTCTGTGTCGTAGATACTATCATCTATCATTTTTAAAATCTCTTCAGTGCTGTAGGTAATTATGACTTCTTTTTGTAGCTTTTTAAAAATACGTCGGAAA
Organism: Perodicticus potto; assembly: GCA_963574655.1. NCBI lineage: Eukaryota > Metazoa > Chordata > Mammalia > Primates > Lorisidae > Perodicticus > Perodicticus potto. Next base: position 3,179 of record CAUYRH010154842.1, read on the forward strand.
CATTTTCTCAACTCCTTGCCTGCCTTTAGACTTTACTTTTTGTTTTACAAATAGATTTTCCAGTACTTTCAATCTATAGGCCTTTTATCTTACAGCATTTCTCTAAGACTTCTAGGACATACTGAATAAGAGTTGTGATACAAGTGTCTTCATCATGTTCCTGACACATGAAGACACTTCTAATGTTTCATCATAGAGTGTGATGCTTGCTGCTAGGTTTTAGTGTACAGTGTTTATTAGATTAAGGAAGTTCTTTTTTATTCCTAGTTTACTAAGGGTGCTCCTCCCCCATAAAGTAGTTATTTATTTTTATTAAATTGTTTTATTTTTCTGCACCTGAGATGATAGTTTTCCTCCATCCATTAATATAGGAATTCACATTAATAAATTTTTTTTTGTGTTAAACTTCTTGAGTATTCCTAGGAAAACTCTACTTAGGTCTCTCAGTCTACTACCAGATATGTGTATTTAATATTTTTGTATTTATACACAGAAATGATTTTGGCCTTGGATTTTTTCCTTGTATCTCAAGGTTATACTAATCTCATGAAGAGTTGAGTAGCTTTCCATAGTTTTTTCTCCTAAGTTTGTATATGATAGAAATTATCCATTCCTTAAAAGCTTCATTCATAAAACTATGGACTTTGTATATGGAGAGTGAGGGGTTAAGATGTGTGGCATAAAGCTCTGGTAAGATTTGTATTGTCTTTCTTTGTACTTATGCATCTACTTGGGATTTTCACTTCTTAAGCCTGTTTGGTAATTTATGTTTTCACAGAGAATTGTTCTGTTCATTTGTGTTTTCCAATTCATTAGTATAAAATTGAACCTTAAAATGTTTAAAAATCTCTCCAGTAGCTTTAGATATATCTTCCCTTTGTTATTATTTATTTTGTTGATCTTCTCCCAGCTTCTTTAATTGAATATTAAAGACAGTTTCAGTTTTCTAATTTTCTGATGATTAAACTTAATGTGAAGTTAGCCAGATGTTGTGGCGGGCACCTGTAGTCCCAGCTACCTGGGAGGCTGAGACAAGAGAATTGCTTAAGCCCAAGAGTTTGAGGTTGCTGTGAGCTGTGACGCCACTGCACTCAATCCAGGGCGACAGCTTGAGACTCTCAGAAAAAAGAAAAAAAAAAAAAATTCATGTGAGGCTTAAATATTACTCGAGATGCTGCTTTGGCAGAATCCTTTAGGTTTTGTACCTATTATTTCAATTGATTGCCGTTTCTAAATATTTTTAACTTTCTACTTTGATTTGATTTGCTCAGTAAATCACAAATTATTTAGAAATTTGTTTTTTAAATTTCCAGAGGTAATGTGGGATGGAAGACTAGTTCATTAATGTTATTCATTTTGATTTTTGTTACATTCAGTGACTGTTTTATGTAACATCATTCTTTTGGAATTTGGAAATTCCTTAGTCAATTTTTGTAGATTCTGTTCTTGTGTCTCCACAAAAAGTATTTCCTAGAGGTGGTAGAGTTCTATAGATTTGTTAGATTAGTATTGGTTTATCTGTCACTTAAATCCTGTATACATGTATACTGATTTTTGCACAATTTATCTGTCACTTTCTGAGAAAGCTTTGTTACTTTCCCACTATACAGGGTGTCTCAAAAGTCACTATACATACAGAAATTGGAAATTGTATCTTTATTTACAAAATATTGTAGTACTCGGAGCAGTGGATCCCGCCTGTAATCCTAGCACTCTGGGAGGCTGGGGCGGGTGGATTGCTTGAGCTCAGGAGTTCCAGACTAACCTGAGCAACAGTGAGATCCTGTCTCTACTTAAAAAAAAAAAAAATGAAGAAAAAGAAAAACTGAGCCACGAGGATGGACAACAAAGTGAGACTTTGTCTCAAAAAAAAAAAATATTCTGTACATGTTGGCCACTTCTTTGTAGAAGTTTGTAATGAATATTTTGTACATACAGGTATATTTAGCTACAGTTTCCCATTTCCCTATATATGGTGATTTCATGGGCAACTTGAGACACCTTGTATTTTAGATTTGTGCATTTATTTCCCTTATCTTTCTTTGTTCTGCTGTATATATTTCAGAGTGATACTAATTAGTCTTCATGGTAAACTCCTGTTTGATATGGGTTTTTTGTTTGTTTTGAGACAGTCTAACCCTGTTGCCTGGGAGAGTGCCACCCTGGGTAGAGTACTGTGACATCATAGCTCACAGCAGCCTCAAACTCTTAGGCTCAAGCTATCCTCTTGTCTCTGCCTCCTGAGTAGCTAGGACTGCAGGCGTCTGCGCTGACGCCTGGCTAGTTTTTCTATTTTTAGTATAGATGGGGTCTCCCTCTTGCTCAGGCTAGTCTGAAAATCCTGAGCTCAAGGGATCTACCCACATTGGCCTCCCAGGGTGCTGCCAAACTCTTGTTTGATATGGATGTTTCTTGTATTTGCTGGTGTGTTTTTTTTTCACATTGCTTCATTCTGAACCTTTCTTTAACATTTTATATTATTTAAGTGGGTCTCTTATTTTAAAATGTCACCCAGCCAGGTGTTGTGACTCATGCCTATAATCCCACGTCTTTGGCAGGTAGATGCAGAGAGATTGCTTGAGGCCAAGAATTTTGAGGCCAACCTGAGCAAAATAGTGAGAACCTATTTCTACAGAAAAACAAAATAATTAAGCCAGGCGTAGGGTGCATGCCTGTAGTCTCCGCTGCTTGGGAGACTGAGTAGGGAAGATCCCAAAAGACCAGTAGTTTGAGGCTACAGTGAGCTATGATCTCACCACTGTCCTCCAGCCTGGGCAACAAAGGGAGAGCCTGTCTCAAAGGAACAAGAAAGACAGAAATCCTAGTTAGGTGTGATTCAGTCTGCGAGTCTGTCCTGCCCTAGATAAGGTGAACATGGTCACCTTTATTGTGATTATTAACATATTTGACCTTACCCTTGTCATCTTGTTTACAATGCTTCACTTTGTATTTTTTTGTATCTTTTTCTATATTTTGTTCTGTTTTCTGTTAGTAGATTAACTTTACATTTCAACACAGTTATTTATATTTTCCTAACAAAATATAATCAGTATTGATATCCTCCCTATAAGGAAGAATTTAATTATTTGTTATTTATTATTTATTTATTTGTTTGAGGCAGAGCCTCAAACTGTCACCCTGGGTAAAGTGCCATGGCATCACAGCTCACAGCAACCTCCAGCTCCAGGGGTTAAGCAATTTTCCTACTTTAGCCTCCCAAGTAGCTGAGACTACAGGCACCTGCCACAATACTTGCCTAATTTTTGTTGCAGTTGTCTTTGTTTAGCTGGCCCCCGCCAGGTTCAAACCCACCAGCCTGGGTGTGTGTGGCCTGCGCCCTACCCACTGAGCTACAGGTACCACCAATATAAAGAAGAATTTAGAATGCCTCTGCGTTCTCTGATCTTGCAACAACCCATTCCATCCTCCCTCTAAAAAATAAGATAATCTCTCATGGTAGTAATATCTTCTACCATTTTTGTTTCATTTGTTATTAAACTCTATTTTAATTTCGTATTTACTTAACATAAATGTGTTTTACTCAGTTATTTGTTTGCTATTGTTTCTTGCACCTTAGTACTTTCTTCTAGGTTCTTTCTTTATTCTTTTTTTGATTGTCACCCTGGGTAGAGTACCATGGCATCACAGCTCACAGCACCCTCAAACGCTTAGGCTTGAGCTATTTTGTTGACTCGGCCTCCCGAAGAGCTGGGACTATAGGCGCCTGCCACGACGCCCAGCTATTTTTAGAGATGAGGTCTCACTTTGGCTGGTCTCAAACTTGTGAGCTCAAGTAATCCACCCTTCTGGGCCTCCCAGAGTGGTAGGATTATAGGCGTGAGCCACCACACCTGGCCTGGCTCATTTTTCTTTATAGAGTACTTCCTTGTTTCTTTCAGAGAATCTCTGGGTGGCTCTTTGAATGTCTGTAAAAGTCTCTTTTTTTGTTCACCCTTGCTATTGAATGATAGCTTGGCAGGACATACAATTCTATGTACATAATTTCCTTTAGTATTTTGCATCTAACATTTCTGGTGAGACATCTCATTACCAGCCTGATACATTTTCCTTTTATATAATCTAAATTTTCTGGACACTTCTAAGACTTTTATCTTTTATATTCTGAAGTTTATTGCAGTATGTCTAGTGGTTTGTATTGGGAATTTTATCCTTCTTGGACTCAGTGGGGTCAGTAGATTTATGTGCTTTCAATTTCTGAGACGTTCTTAGGCATTACTGCCGTATTTCCATTCTACTTTATGCTTCCTTTTGTTTCTTTGCCCTGTGTTCTCTGTGAATTACTCGGTTCAAACTTCCAGTTTACAAACTGGCCATCCCTGTTGAGTCTGTTCTGTTATTCACTCATGTGTTACATTCATTTGAATAGCTGTTCATTTTTAATTTCAGATTTATTCATGGGTTTATACAAATAGGTTATACTGTTCGCATTTGTAAGGTAAAGACCCAGTTGCTGTTAAGTCCTTTACCCAGAAAGTGTGCTTTACACTCCTGTATTGTACCTGTTAAAGTGGGAATTTGCCAAAGTCCCACTCTACTCCCCTCTTCTTGAATTTAACTGAATGGGCCTGTAGTTGTTGATCTACTAGTGTCAATGTAGTATTAAGTACATGGAATGCTTGCTTTTCCATTCATGAGATACTTAAGATAATGTTCTCCAGATGCATCCAGGTAAATATGAAAGATGCAAAATCTCCATCTTTTATGGCTGAATAGTATTCTATGGTATGCATATACAACAGTTTATTAAGCCATTCACATGTTGGTAGACATTTAGGTTGTTTCCACATCTTTGCAGTTGTGAAGTGAGCTGTTATAAACATTTGAGTACAAATATCCTTAGGATAACAACTGTTTTTTTTTTTTTTTTTTGGTAGAGACATAGTCTCACTTTATAGCGCCCTTGGTAGAGTGCCGTGGCGTCACCATAGCTCACAGCAACCTCCAACTCCTGAGCTTAGGCGATTCTCTTGCCTCAGCCTCCCGAGTAACTGGAACTACATGCACCTGCCAGAACACCCGGCTATTTTTCTGTTTTTGCAGTTTGGCCGAGGCCGGGTTTGAACCCGCCACCTTCGGTATATGGGGCCGGTGCCCTACTCGATGAGCCACAGGTGCCTCCCAACAACTGTTTTTATATACGAGATATCTAATTGATTATTTTTCAAAATTATGTTATTACATTGATGAGTTACCTTCTGTAGCTCTTTGAAGATTAAATACAATAACTTTTATGGTTTTTTTTTTTTTTTTTTGCAGTTTTTGGCTGGGGCTGGGTTTGAACCCACCACCTCCGGCGTATAAGGCTAGCGCCCTACTCCTTTGAGCCACAGGCACCACCGAAATACAATAACATTTTTGTTTTAAAATTATTTTCAGGATACTTTTATGAATTCTTTGAATTGGGTGGACTTGTTAAATCTCTTTGTCATGGTGTAGTTTCCTTCAGATGTTTACAGATTCTTGGTCGTGCATTCCACTCCTTGGAGAGGATTCCTGCCCATCCTTATGCTGCTGTGGTTGTAATTGGTGTCGTCTCTGCAGATTCCCATCTGTTTCCTTTCCCCAGAGAAGGCTCATAGACTGGATTCATAGAGAGTTCCCTTTTCGTTTTCAGCATGACTATATATTTTGAAAAATTTCCCTCATACTTCTATGGATTTGGTTTGGAAGTGGCAGAAGAATTTACCATATGTTGACTAACATCTATCTGGAGAATAAAAATTGTTGATCTCATTTTGACTTACTAGTTCCATCTGAGTATACAAGGGCTGTCCAGAAAATACTTAGCCATTGTTATTACTATTTTCTTTTTTTTTTTTTTTTTGTAGAGGCAGAGTCTCACTTTATCACCCTCAGTAGAGTGCTGTGGCGTCACACAGCTCACAGCAACCTCCAACTCCTGGGCTTAGGCGATTCTCTTGCCTCAGCCTCCCAAGTAGCTGGGACTACGGGGCCCGCTACAACGCCCGGCTATTTTTGTGTTTTGCAGTTCGGCTGAGGCTGGGTTTGAACCCACCACCTTCGGTATATGGGGCCGGCATCCTACTCGATGAGCCACAGGTGCCACCCTACTATTTTCTATATTAGGTGGCAAGATACTTTCCAGACAGCCCTCTTTTATTCTAGAGAAATAAGCAGACATATGTATAAATATTTATTCAAGAATTATTTATCATACAGAAAAATGATAACCTAAAAAATGCAAGCAATCTGAGACTGCAAACTAATACAGCCTCTATAAGAAGAAAAGAAGTATAGAGAATCCTCAACGAAGTCAAAGTAGACCTCTCATTTGACTCCACAATCCCATTACGAGGTATCTATCCAGAAGAAATAAAATCATGCTCAGCACCTGTAGCTCAGTGTCTAGAGTGCCAGCCACATACACCAGAGCTGGAGGGTTTGAAACCAACCCGGGCCTGCCAAACAAAAATGACAACTACAACAACAACAAAAAAATCACTTAAGCCCAAGAGTTTGAGGTTGCTGTGATGCCTCTACCAAGGTGACATAGTGAGACTCTGTCTCTGTCTCAAAAAAAAAAAAAAATCACTTTATCATAAAGACATTTGCACTAGATTGTTCATCGTGGCTCAGTTTACAATTGCCAACATGTGCAAACAACCCAAATGCCGACCAACCTCAAAATGGATAACAAGCTGTGATATATGTATATCATGGAATACTATTCAGCCATAAAAAGATGGTGACTTTACATCTTTTATATTCCCTGGATGGAGTTGAAATTCATTCTTCTTAGTAAAGTATCACAAGAATGGAAAAGCAAATATTTAGTGTACTCAATACTAATATGAAGCCAGCAGACAATCTGATACACACCCACGTAAGAGAAAAACCGAAATAAATTCAAGTTGCAGGGAAGGGGAATGAGGAAGGGGAAGAGGAAAGGGGATTGGTGTGCTCCCACTAATGGGCACAATGGAGCGGTATATGGCGTACATCTTGGGTGTAGGACACAACTGTAAGAGGAACTCTATCTAACAAATGCAAATATTATGACCTAGTTGTTTGTACCCTCACGTTAACCTGAAATAAAAACAAATGATAAAAGGAATCTAAGTGTCCCATATAGAGGTTTATTTATAATGCCAATTATTTATTTATTTATTTTTATTTATTTTTTTTTGGCAGTTTTTGGCCGGGGCTGGGTTTAAACCCGCCACCTCTGGTATATGGGGCCAGCATCCTACTCCTTTGAGCCCCAGGTGCCTCCCCAGTTAATAATTTATTAAACTTTGTTAAAATTTTTACTGTACAGTCTGAATATTGACCTAAGTATATTATATAGCCACTTAGTTGGATTATACAAAAATATTAATGACAGAAGAAAGTACAGGATATGCTATTAATGAAAGATTTTTAAAAAATTATTAGGCTGGTGAGGTGGCTCATGCCTATAATCCTAGCACTTTGAGAGGCTGAGGCAGATGGATTGCTTGAGCTCACAAGTTCAAGACCATCCTGATCAAGAGAGAAACTCCATCTGTAAAAACAGCCGGGCATTGTGGCAGGCACCTGTAGTCCCAGCTTCTTGGGAGGCTGAGGCAAGAGGATCTCTTGAGCCCAAGAGTTTAAGGTTGCTGTAAGCTGTGACACCATGGCATTCTACTGGGGGTGACAAAGTAAGACTGTCTGAAAAACAAACAAACAAAAATTATTACACTAAAATTCAAATTTTGTTTTAAAATTGTATACTGAAAGAATAACAGTTGCTAGCATTTATTGAAGATTTCATATCAGGTGTTATTCTAGGTAGTTTAGTCTTATCACAACAACCTAAGAGATAGTTAGCATTATTTTCCCCTTATAAAATGTTTCTATAAAGTATTTATAAAATGAGGATAGTTTAATTGTTAATTAACATTATCATGTAAATTTAATTAGCAAATTATTAAGTATGGGTGAAAACATTATGAGTGATTCTTCTCTATCATAGTCCTAGTTTTGACATTTATACATTTTTCTAGTTAATATGTATTTTTGTAATGGCTTATACTATTTTAAAAGATAGAGCTGTTGTTATGACAGTGTATTTTCCTTATGTATTTAGTTATTTACACATATATTCTATCCTTTTTTGTTTTTCTTACAGAATGTTTCATGCATCTGTGGACCGAAGATGGAGTTGGTTTTTCTTTTTAGAAAGTTACCGTCTGTGATCTGATACAAGTATAAATACTCACTTGAAGATGCATGGACTTGTCATTTGGTTGGACTGTTGGTCGTTTCT
>CAUYRH010154846.1:0-12920 GCA_963574655.1 Perodicticus potto
GCTACTCGGGAGGCTGAGGCAAGAGAATCGCCTAAGCCCAGGAGTTGGAGGTTGCTGTGAGCTGTGTGATGCCACGGCACTCTACCCAGGGTGATAAAGTGAGACTCTGCCTCTACAAAAAAAAAAAAAAAAAAAAAAAAAAAGAGTTGTATTATTAAGCTTATGGTCACTGTCCGCTCACAGCAATTTGTCCTTTTCCCATCTAGCTCTGAGAGTGGAGGAGTATCCACCGGGCAGTTGTTAATGAGCTCAGCTCTAAAGAGAGCAAGAGACATCTTTTTTCCTGTGCCAAATTCCACTCAACTTTTGGCACAATTATTAATCTGGACCCTAACCTACTTAAAATTGAGTATTCGGAAGCACAGCATGTCAGACAGCCTGGTTTTTGACAATGGTTCTAAAGAACAAAGTTCACTCAGTAACTTTTTATTTTCCTTGGCTAGTTGTCCTAAAGTGAACAAGCCAATGGAAGGCTTCAGAGAAGGTACTGTTCGCCTTATGATTTATTCTGAGATTAAGCTCAAAGAAGCAGATAATAAATCCCAGTTACTACAACCAAAGAGATTCAACATTTATTTTATCATAAAAGTCCAGCAAATAAAACTATATACATGATCCATGCAAGGAATCCAGTTACACACAAGACACATTTAAAACCTGGTAAAACACAATCTCCACAATAGCAGGGAATAAAACTGGTAAGACCAATTATCTTTAGTGAGAAACATAATCATGTTTATATTTTGGATGCTGCTTGAATCCAATTCTCTCCCCAACAATGAGGCACTGGATCACCCACTCTTGTGACACCACAGGCAGCTGCAGTGCTTCAGCACATTTCAGCACCGAGGCTGGACATGAGGGGTCCGTCACCACCACGTCAAATACTCCTAAAGCAATATCTGCAAGGAGCAAGAGAAGGTGAAAGAGGAAAGGACACTCAGTATATAGCCCTCTCAGAAGGACAGATGTGCCTTTTAGCCAATACACTCATTCTGCCCAAACTATAGCCCTATTGTGTCACAGTGCAACTAATCATGGCCAAAAGTAAAAAGTTACAACTTTTTTTACTGTTTAAACATTTGCAGAAATGTTTGACATATCATAGGAGACCAGTAATGACAGACAGCTTAGTGCTTCATTTATATTGACTCACCTCTTAAAAGCAGTACTTTTCTTCTCTTAGTAACATAGATATGGGTCAGCCTATCAGAACTGAGACTTGTACCCCAAGGCCTAACATCTATGGGTCTAAGGATATCCTTGAAACAGTGACAATACACATTCTCTCTCTCTCTCTGTACCTTTATTGTGGGCACTTGAATGGTGCTGCTTCACGGAGGCTGCCCCCCCAGTCATGAGGATCTCAGACCAGAGCTCTAGGAAGTTCTGCTGCTGGTCTGATACCAATAGTACCTTCAGATTCTGGAAAGGGTTTTCACGGGGTTGCCTATAAAGAAGTCAGAGACACAGCCCTTAGGAATTCAAAGGGACTTTAGCATGACAGATAATATCCAAAAAATTGCCCCTCTGCAAAGGGACTCATGCACATCTAAATGCTTTCAAAACCTAGACTTCTATCAGGTCCCCCTCCCTTCTGTCTGTGGATTCGTATTCTGTGGGATGGCTTATGATTCTATTTTTCTGATTTCCTTGTATGTCCCAGAGATGGAAATAATTAAATCCTGTTTTGGAGCCTATATTTTTTAAGTGTTTTCTTAAAACTCAGGTCTCTAACTTTATAGGTTGAGAATATTGACCCTACATGCAAATCCTTATACATTTTCAAAAGGTTTGTAGGCAATATAGCCTGTGGAAATAACCTATATGAACTACTGAAATCATTTCAACCCCACTCAAATTCCTGAATCAATCCAGTAGACATTCCATTTTCCAGAAGTATTTAGTCTCTCACCTAGATTCTCCTCTCTCCATATGCTTGCTGTCTTTTCTGTCTATACAGTTCTAGATGAATTCTCAAATACTTACCAGTCCAGAATTCTCTGCTCCTCAAGGCTATACCCAGCTGGCAACAGATAATTACGGTAGTTCTGGAGCTGGTTGGCATGGCAACTGTCATGGACCCAGACATGAGAGACACAAGGAATCCCACTAGCAAGGCACAGAAAATATTTGCGAGTTCGACAATGCTGATCCGCAATTAGAAGACACTGGTAGGCCGTGTTACACTGGAAGAAAAGTAACAGAGCAAATGGGTGATTCATGGTGAGCTCCCAAATAGCACCCTAATGAGCCTTGAAGAGCAGATCTGAAGACTTCAAATACTAGCCAAGATGTGATTTTCTATGTCCCATCTTCCCAAAGGCTGCTTTCTCACTAAGGCCCAAATGGCTTCCACAGATGTTCTTCCCCGCCTCACTTGCAACTTTCCGAGAGCCTAAATCCTCAAATGACAACTACACCTATATACTTAAGCTTTTCAGGCCTAGAATAAAAAACACAAATAGGGATTTCTACAAACACAAATTTCTTTTTAAAACACAGTCTCTGTTGACTAGGCTAGAGTGCTGTAGCATCAGCCTAGCTCACAGCAACCTCAAACTCTGGGTTTAAGTGATCCTCTTGTCTCAGCCTCCCAAGTAGCTAAGACTACAGGCGCCTACCACAACACCTGGCTAATTTTTCTATTTTTAGTAGAGTTTTGCTCTTGCTCAGGCTGGTCTCAAACTCCTGAGCTCAAGTGATCCCCCACCTCAGCTTCCAGGAGTGCTAGCTAGGATTACACATGTGAATCACCATGCCCAACCTAAACACAAATTTCAATAGTGATTAATTCTCACATAAATTGGATTCAATTTTGACCAAAGTACATTACTTAAACATTAATTTTTAATTCAACTTGTCAGTATGTTTAGGATATTGCGTCCTTATTTATAAGTAAAATATGTTTGTAATTTCCCTTTATAACAATATATTTTCTCCAATTTCAATATCAGGTGTATCCAAATCAAGCAGAATGATTTTGAAATATTTCTTCTTTTTCTATTGTCTATAAGATTTAGCATGATCTGTTTTTTGAAACTCTCTTTTACTTTTATTTATATTATATTAGTTATCTATTTTTTGAGACTTTGGAAAAAAAAATAAGAAGTTAACTGATGACTTCATACTGAGCCTCAGAGTCAAAGCACTCTATAATGTCTTATTTGACAATGCGAATGTTACTTTGTTGGCATTATTATTACTAATATTGGTTAATATTTTGATGCAGTGACCGTCTGTTTTCTTTTCTGAATGTATTTATCTTCATTCATTCTTTACGTGGTTTTTGTTTCTAGTCCCTATCTTCATTGTTATTGTTATTAAATTTTAAGCCTTTTAAATTTTGTGAAGGCAAAAAGTGGAAACCTAATTAACACATGTATATTTGAAAACAAAAATAATAAAAAGAAGACAGTAAAATAAACAGAGAATTTTGAATGAGAGAATTATTAACACATACAAATCCAAAATTATCACTCCTCTCTTTGAAAGGCAAATCAGAGTTGAAGGATAGACAGGGAATTAATCCAAGAGCTCAGTAACCAGGCAGCAGTCCATAGATCAAAGAACAAAGACAAAAGAAATTAAGACTAATGAAGAATTGCAAAGTAACAAAGGAGTCTCAAAAGGAAAAAAAAATACTTTTCCTTTGAATAGAAATTAGAAATAGCTGGAATGGGACCAGAATCCATGCAAAAGTACCAAAAAAGTTTCAAAACTCAAAGAACACGAAAATTCTTCCTTTTAGGATAAAAGGAAAGTTAATTCTTAAATATTCAGAGTTTGTATTAGTTAGTGCTTAGAAGTACATTTTGTGTCTGATACTTAAGAGTGTCCATTTCTTTGACTCTAACCTAAGTATTCTAAGACAGAATACTGTCTTATTTTTAATATCTCAAGTTATTTTTAAATAATTATAATTTGAAAAAAAAAAAAGCAAAGTCAAGCACATCTTGATTTCTAGCTTTCATTTGTTATCTGAAGAAAACCTGCTCTTGAGCACCAAGATATCCCAAACTCCAAACCAATGGCTTTTAATGGTAAGTATACAACAGAATCGTCTAGGTCACAATGGTTCTCAATCTTCCTAATGCCGCGAGCCTGACCCCCAAACATAAAATTATTTTCGTTGCTTACTAAAATTACTAATACATTTGGAATAATTTAACAACTTTATTTAGTAGTCTCTATTTACCTACCACTCATAATATCTTCCTACTTTTATTTCTCTAGTACAGCGGTTCTCAACATGTGGGTCACAACCCCTTTGTAACAATGAAAATATATCCTGCATATCAGATTACGATTCATAACAGCAACAAAATTACCTTTATGAAGTAGCAATGAAAATAATTTTATGGTTGGGGGTCAATACAACATGAGGAACTCTATTAAAGGGTCATGGCATTAGGAAGGTCGAGAACCACTGGTCTAGGAGCTTTCAAACACACACTCACCCATATGTGCCTGCTTCCTAATTCAAACCATCTGATAGGGTGGGTGGGGTCCAGGAATATATATTATACCATGTTAAGTGTACCAAAGATGCTGATATGCACCTCCCATTATAACCACCAGCCATCACCATTCAACTGGTGGCAGCTACCCAAGCTGTGGGTATTATCTCCCAGGGAAGAATTAAGCCAGGCTATACCTTCTCTCCTGGTCACGCTGAGAGCCTTCTGCTGTTTTATATAGCAATCTCTGGCAAACTATCCTGAACAATTCTACCTTGTATTATTTTAAATAAAATCATCTGTTTACACAGCGAACCTTTCCAAAAATAAGAAAAAGGATTTGCCCAATAATGATTTGTTGTAAATTAATCAAGGCTAGATTCTGGTCATGAAGTCATTAGGATTTCTTTCCCAAGGGTCAACATCATCTATACTTTTGGGAGGACAAATCATAGCAGATGACAATGTTGATCTCTTCCTTATAGACCATTCCTCCTCCTGTTAGAATTACACTGGTCAATCAGTAACTAGTAATTGAGCACCAGGTACTTTCCAGATGCTTTGAATGGTGCTATACTTTTCAACTTAGTCTTTGTTTTTAAGAAACTTAAAATGCAATTTGGGGAGTCAACCCATGAGAAAATAAGCAACAGGAAAAATGGCAAGATACAAGAATTTGCAGTCAAAGAATGGGAAAAATAGATGATATTATGTGAAGGAGGGAAGATCTTGACTGAGCTTATCAAAGAATTTGTGGAGGAGGCCTGAGCTTGATCCCAGGGAATAGCAATAATGAGGGGGGTGGAGAAACTTTGGGGAAAAAACACTTAAACTAAATTTTCATTTCAAGAACTATTCATTGGAAGTCATGAGCAATGCTGGGATAATCAGTATAGTAGAAGGCAAAGATGGACACCAGGTCCTGAACCTGAAAGGCTCACACTCACACCCAGTGTACAGGTATTCATCATCTATACAAATAGAGAATATGTTGGAAGAGCATGGCAGGCTGCATGGAGGTGGAAGCTTTTTGAGATTGGCTTTATGTAAAATAAAGGAATTCAACAAGAAGAATTTGAAGAAAATGACTTTCCAAGGCAATGAAATAGGCTGTATTTGAGGAATTAATGTATTTAATTTCCTCTAAATTATATTGCACCTATTTATATTATGCATTGTCCATATACTTATATATTAATTTATATAGAGAATATACATCACTGTAAAGGAACACATTTTAATTTTCATTATAATTCAGGCAGGTAGACAAATAATGCCTCATAGGCAAATTACTCACATGTCTGTATCACTACTTATTTCCCCCATGTTCCTCCAAGAAGGGAATAAAACACTGAAATAAAAGGACCATTGACTTGCTTTCAAGTCAATGCCTCAAACACATGCAATTTTGTATCAAAATTATGTTTCTTAAACCACAAAACATGCATTTATGGAAATAAAAAAATAAAGGCCCAGGAAGTGTGTGAGAAACAAGAAACGTCTTAACTTACACCTTGGCGAGTACACGGCAGAGGCAGAATTCATTTCAGTAGTATGTCTGTCATCACCACTGAGAAAGGTAAGTTTAATGAACTACATGGGTCATAGTGTTTACTTTTATTGAACATCTTTTAAGGATTTTATAAATGTATATCCTTTTATAATGTATTCAGAAAAACTCCTTCTTATTCCCATTATATAGATAAGAAAATAAATGCAAAGAAAGCCCATCATCTCACAACTAGTTAAATAACTCAACTCAATTTTTCATTATTAATAAAGTGAAGCTTAGTTGGCTCTTTGTTCAACACTTATTGTGGTCTTAAATCAGCTGCCTTTGATAACATGCCTAATGTCTTCTAATATCAAAAAGGAACTTAGCACATTTTAAAAGTACTTAGCACAGTGGTTCTCAACCTTCCTAAGGCCACAGCCCTTTAATACAGTTCCTGTGGATTGAGACCCACAGGTTGAGAATCGCTTACTTAGAGGGTTTGATGGATGTTCAATTGTTCTTATAAAATAACATCTTGATATGAGTTAATTATCCATTAATGAAAAACATGAATCCTAAATACATTCGAATAAAACTTATTGGTTCAAAAAAATAAAGAATTGCTTAGCAAAAAAACACGCTGCCAACTCCCAGATATTTAAGCAATAAATCATGACAGTCTAACTCCAACACATGCTATATAATTTATTTCTGTGCATCAGTTTAAAGAAGGCACTTTGGTGAGTGCTGAACAAGCAGTTCCCTGAAAACCAGCTGAGCATTTGGAGATTATATTCTATTTTCCCACTACAGCTGTGAAGAAGTCCAGGGAATGGCAAAGTGCTGTGAAAGGGGCACCTAGATCACCCAACAAATGCATTCCCAGAGAGAGTGGACTCTTGGCATCTATCAGATTAGGACATTGGACATTTAGTCCTTCTTAGATTATTCCCTAGATCTCATAGGGTTTTGAAGTCTGAAATGTCACCAATAATATCCTTCTGTGGCTTTGAAATTAACTGAAAAAAGACTATGGACTCAACAGTAGCAAATAGTACCTTTTCTTGTGAAAAGAAATAATATTCAGAAAGTAACTGTTTAAGAAGATTTGCTTATGACAGTTTGCCAGCTGTAATGATGGATGGGGAGAGTTGGAAGTTAAGAAGGTCACCTAGGATAGGATCGGACTGCATTTAAGTGACAGAGACTCAACTCAAGCTAAAGTAAAAAGAGAAAATTATTGTTTCCTGGGGTAGGCCGAACCTTTAAGAAAGAGTTGCAGGAACTAATGCCCCAGGGATTCCTTACTGCCTGGATTCTCTCTCCATTCATCTCTCATCTCTGCTCATCTCTGTTTCTCCTCATGTTTTGGCTTCATGCTCTTTTTCTGGTAGCTAGCCTTCACTGCTGGTGGAAGACATGGCTGCTAGCCTTGCACCACCCCATGAATCACAGGGAAGGATGTTCGCTGGTTCTGCTTGTATCACATGCTCAACTCAGAGCAGAATGAGGCCCAGGGGATGGATTAGTATCAGTGGCCACACCTGGCTCACATGCACAGCCAGAAATGCCAGGCCTATGCCTAGAGAAGGGATAGTGGGAGAGCTTTTTAAGCAGACTGAAGTAGTTAGTACTAATAAAAATGGCCTCCACAATTTTATGCTCTTCAACAATAGACTGTGGAGGTGTTTGGACCTGTGCCTACTCAAGGGAACAGTTGTGGAAACGTTCTCCCCTCCTCATCACCTGTCAGAAAAGCACCCTTCTTCTAAATCCCCCAGGTAACTGGCATGCTATTAAACTATGTTTGGATATGAAGCTATTGGCTGGTGCACACCACTGTCCGACAGGATGGCTCACCATAGCTCCTTCTTTAACCTGGAAATAAAGGAATTTTACATGTTAAGCAACTAATTTTTTTGACTCCGTTATAGGGTTCTGCTGGGGTTTTATATATGTTGATTAAACCCTTGGGATTCTGACCTAAGGCAAATCACTCTTCCTTAAATAATCTCCAATTCTCTTTCATCTATTCTTGATACAAAGGTGGAAATCCTCTAACGGGGTTGTTCTCAAAAGTGGCTCCTCATCACTAACAACACTACCTGGAAATGCAAATTATTGGGTTCCATCCAAGACCTACAGGAGATTCTCAGAGGAGCCCAGTGGTCTGTTTTAATAAGCACTCTTGGTGAAAATTAGTACAGTAAAGTTTGAGAACCGCTCTGCTGCATTTACCATTGATGTCAGCACAGTCAAATTATGTGGGAAATTTCCAAGGAGGAAGGACTTGTCCCAAGAATATTGATTAGTCAAGGAATTACCAGAATAAATTCTTGAAAATGAGATGTTTTGTGAATAGGACCCAAAGCTGGGGATGAGATGAAGATGGGTCATAATAAAGGGCTGGGCCTGGACAAATTATATTTTTCTTACAAACTTAAGGATATATTTCATTAAATCAATTCAATTCTGTGCATCAGAAAGAAAGCGACAGAGAGAGGGGAGAGAATGCACGAGAAGGAGGAAGACAAGGAAGTGAGTTTGAACATGACTACCCTTTGGCTGGCTTTGTCCACTCGATTGTAAAGTAATTCGGAAGTTAGGCAACAGGAATAATAATATTAACTAATATTTAAGGAAAAGGGGTAAGATCTAGTAAATGAGGGCAGAAACAAAGTAACCTATAAGTGATGTAACAACAAAGTAAGTATATTCTGCAAAGAAAGAGCAAGAAAAAAATAGAATAGAAAGTTATATGTATGCATAATCTCTACTATTTTTAAAACAGTGTTAGATGAACAAGAGTTGGAAGATATTATAATTAATAATATTGCACAGTAAATAAGTAATTGTTTTTCTTAAAATTGACTCTATCATATTTTCTTAAGTTATGCTGATTAAAGAGTGTAGACAAGTTTTATGGACCATGAGGGGCTCTGATTTACCGATTTTCTGTTCTTATTAGTTGTATGATCAGAGTCAGCTCATGTTCCTGCTTCGTGTTTTGTGACTCTGCTACAGGCACGGTCTCCTCCAGGTTGCCAGATGTCACTAATGTGTTCACTGCATCTCACTGACGTGCATGCATTCCAAAAGCCTGGGAGAATTTCTGGGGAAGAGCTGAATTGCACATCCCTATATTTGAAAGATTTGTTTAAAATGTAGGAGATACCATATTTCAAGTCCTTCGAAACTTCTGAGTCACATTTATATAGTCAAAGGTGCAGCTAGCATAGATAAAAAAAAAACTGGTATTAGGAAAAATATGTAGCAGGGACATATGGAAAGGACAAAGTAAGATGACTTAGCTAGGAAATCCCACGGGAATCACATAATAAGATGTTACTGAGAATGGTACAGCATTAAAAAAAAAGTAAGTAAATATGCAGAATGTGAACAATTAAGAAAATGTCAAGTACAAAGGGCTAACCCTTTTAAAGAATAAATAATTGGTAAAGCATTTATTTCTTTAGAACCCAAGGGGAAAATAAATAGAAATGGAAGAAATAGAAAGACGCTTGCTCAAAAGTGGCTTGGCAGTCTGAAGAACAGCTGGATTTAGTTCTGCTTTCCCAAGAAAAGAGAGAGAAGATTTGGAGCTAACCCAACTGAACTGTCCAGATTAATTCAGCTCTTATACATTTATTTATTCATTCATCAACAAACCTCCACTGAGTGTCTACCACACACCAGGCAGACAATAGCATAAAGCCCTGAAAAGACAATTCCCTCTCTTGACACATTAATTCTTCACAGGGCAGAAGTGTCAGCCACATCCCACATTAGTCAGTTGTTAGGCTACATAGAATAATTGGAAGAAACAGAACCTAAAAGTTTAATTTTTAGGCTTGGCACCTGTAGTTCAGTGAGTAGGGTGCCAGCCACATGCACCAAAGCTGGCGGGTTCAAGCCCAGCCTGGGTCTGCTAAACAACAATGACAACTGCAACCAAAAAATAGCTGGGCATTGTGGCAGGCACCTGTAGTCCCAGCTACTTTGGAGGCAGAGGCAAGAGAATCACTTATGCCCAAGAGTTTGAGGTTGGTGTGAACTGTGATGCCATAGCACTCTACCAAGTGTGACATAATGAGGCTCTGTCTCAAAATAAATAAATGAATAAATGTTTAATTTTTAATGCATCAGTCGGAAGCAAATCCCATTTCTTAATTTATCAAACAAAAAATCTCAAGAGATTAGTTTAGTTTTGACCTAGTCCTGGAGGAGGCACTAAGATGTGGAAAGGGAGTTTAAGAATCCTGGTACTTGCCATTGAAATGCATATTGTCTACATTTAAGCAATGAGAGAGGAATAAAAGGTCATTTATAATAAAAAAGAAAAAAATGATAGCCTAAAAAAGGAATATTAGAGAAAAGAAACAAAGTATATCCATACACACATTTGCCTTTCTTTCATAGCTAGTTTGACATTGCAAGGACTAAAAAACACCAGGCACATTTAGGTTATCAATATTGTATATAGAAAGCAATTGTTGGCAGCTATGATCTCCTATTTTCTCATATTTATGTGATATCTACCAGGATGTTGGACACACCTGAATCAAGTATCTTCTTTCTGTGCGATAGGATTGAGATGTCTGTGTATCTGGCTATTTCAAACTCACAAGCAGCATAAGAATGGAGTCTTGGTAAATTTATAGCATCCTGGCCCTTTCAAAAAGAAGTTAGTTTCATTTCAGCAAAATCAGGGAGTGAGAACAATTGCCTCCAATCCCCGTACCTTACACTACAGATAACATTATTCCTCTCCCTGTAGTTATGTCTTTCACTTTGAGTATACACCAGCATGATTCTAGCGATATAGCTGAGGAGACCCCAGCCTGATTCAAAGTAGTAGCCAGTGAATTTCTGATGCTTAAGATAGGAAAATATATATATTTCTGGTATATCTATCTCCTGTGCCATACTAGATGGAAAATGAAAGAAAAAAATTCCCTGATTTCATGCAAGAGTACACCTAACCTACCAATCCTGTCTCAAGACTTAACAACCCATATTATGATAGAGGCACAAATAGAAAATCATACTGTAATCTGAAAGAATGCATAATTAGAGCCAAATATTAAAACAACAGTTATAGGGCGGTGCCTGTGGCTCAAGGAGTAGGGCATTGGCCCCATATACTGGGGGTGGTGGGTTCAAACTCAGCCCCAGCCAAAATCTAAAAAAAAAAAAAAAATGTTACAGTTGACCTCAGAGGGATTAATATAAAATACCAGGGAAAGGTCTGATTGTCTATTTTGGGTGCTCTGACCCCCATCCCCACTATGATATCAAAATGACTCCCTTAATTCTCAGAAGAGGATCACCTTTGAGTAGAGAAATTGCAGACCCAATGTTCTGAAGATTATAAAAGTACAACTATTAAGATTGGGAAGGGCATTAGAGTTTATCTACTATATCTATTATAATTGTCTATTTAATGCATCAATTCTCTCTACAAGATTCTAGAAAAATAGTCACCAACTTTATTTGAACAAGGACATTATTATCTTGTAACACAATATTTCTGTGACAGTAAAATTACAAAGTGACTCTAATGATATTGATCCCCTTACTTTTCCTCAGGTTAATGGCAAATAATAATCTCTACATACATATAAAAGATTCTACGCTCCTATATGCCATGAATTTTGATCCTTTCTTCTCCTGCCTTTTACCAGATTACCTGAACCAGTAAATCCTCTGTTTGTTGAGCCTATCCATTCACACCAGGTAGGAGAGAAAGAAAAAAAATCATAAGTGTCAAATTAATATCCGCTTTCTAGATCAAAAGTAACTAGAGTCTATCATATCAATTGCATTTGCCTTAATTATACATTGTTTCCCTTCATCCCTACCTCCATAAGAGTAATAAAGTGACTATGATTGAACAACTGAAGTTTCCTTAGAGATACTCTACATTGGCCCCTGCAGAACAGAACAGAGAGACAAAAAAAAAAAAATCCTGGAAAAAATGTTTTGCAAGGAAGAAATGGAAAGAAAAGGTAACGTGTCAGATGAAATTGGACATACCACAGAAATAAGAACCCTGAGAAATGGGAAGTTCCATTATTTGCAAAGCAGCTACCACAGATTCTAGGACATTAAGACCATTCATGTCAACAATCAAATTCCCAGTAGTATTCCAAGAATTTCAAAGATATTAACTCATTTAATCCTCAAATAACCTTAAAGGTAGGGTCCAAAATTATCTCATTTTGTAGATGAAAAACTGTGGCTTAAAAAAAAAGGTAACTTCAGTGTGGCACCTGTGGCTCAAGGAGTGGGGGGCTGGCCCCATATACCAGGGTGATGGGTTCAAGCCTGGCCCTGGCCAACCCCCACCTCTTAAAAAAGGTAACTTCAAAATCTGTGCTTTTAAACTCTATGCCATGACAACAATCCATTGATAAGACACTGTGGGGTAGAACTAAATTTAATTCTGAAATCCTGACAGCAAAAGCCAAAAAAAAAAAAAAAAAAAAAAAAAAAGGAGGAAACAGGGATCATTTTAGCATTCTAATTTTTCTTTCTTTTTTTTTTTATTAAATCATAATTGTGTACATTGGTGCAATCATGGGGCACAATGTTCTGACTTCATATATAATCTGAAATATTTTCATTGAACTATTTAACATAGCCATCATGGCCTTTTAATCACTATATGAAGACATTTATATTCTACATTTAGTAATTTTCACTTGTACCCTTCTAAGATTCACCATAAGTGTGACCCCACCAATCACCCTCCCTCCACTTATTCTCCCCCTTCTCCTCCCCTCCCTTGACCCTTTCCCCATTTCTTGTGCTATAACTGGGTTTTGGCCTTCATATAAAAGCTATAGATTAGCTTCATAGTAGGGCTGAGTACACTGGATACTTTTTCTTCCATTCTTGAGATACTTTGCTAAGAATATGTTCCAGCTCCATCCATGTAAACATGAAAGAGGTAAAGTCTCCAT
>CAUYRH010154854.1:0-60943 GCA_963574655.1 Perodicticus potto
GTGGTATATGTACACCATGGAATACTATGTAGCCATAAAAAATATGGAGACTTCACATCTTTTATGTTTACTTGGATGGAGCTGGAACATATTCTTCTTAGTAAAGTATCTCAAGAATGGAAAACAAGGTATCCAATGTACTCAATACTACTATGAAATCAATATGTATCCACCTACACACTCATATAAGTGGCAAAACATAACTATAGTCCAGAAAGTAGAAGGGAAGAGGAGAGAAAGGGGAGGGGAGGGGGGATATGGGAGGAAGGAGGATATTTGGGGGGGACCTCACCTCATGTGCATGATGCAATGGTACATTTCAAAACTATTAAGAAATGAGTATAATTGTGATGGATGTGTTACTTAGTTCAATGGATGCATTTCACATTGTATATCAAAGCCGTACTCTGAACCCCATAAATGCATCAATGTACAAAGTTGTGATTTAATAAAAAATTGTTTAAAAAATATAAAAAAATAAAAAAATAATAAAGAACAACAAAAGGAAAGAAATGGATAGTGGGGATGATTGTACTACGGTATGATTATAATTAATGCCACTGAACTATATACTTTAAAAATGGTTATAATGGCAAATTTTATGTAATACATATTTTACTGTAATATACCACGTGTGAAAAGAAATGGTTCTCTATTGTCTTAGTCACCAGGTCTGAATACTTAAAGCTCAATCAATTGCTTAACGTCTAAGAACTGCAGTTCACCCCATTCGGAACTCTCCTTATTCTCCAGGACAGCCGGGCAGGTGTGTCCAAACACTCCACATGTTCAGTCTTATCTCCTTGGTTTATCACATGCTCTCCCTTCTTGGTTTATCGATTACCTACAATGTGTTAGGTTGTGGGAATACCACAGTTTCAGGTTCCATAATCTAGGGGTCCTAATAGGGACTCAGTCACACTGACAGGTAATTGTAACACAGCACAAATTGATATGATCAGGGACACATTGGGAACTGGGTGTGGGCAACCAACCTGGCTAGAGGCCAGGTAGAGTGACAGAAGTCGCCTGAAGGAAGGGACCTCTGACTCTGCGTGCATGCACTTACTCAAGATGGCTGTTACCTTGTTAATTTTTTTCTTTTTCTGAGACAGAATCTCATTCTATCATCCTGGGTAGAGTGCTATGGCAATCATAGCTCACAACAACCTCAAACTCCTGACCTCAAGTTGTCCTCTTGCCTCAGACTCAGAATAGCTGGGACTACTGGTGCCCAGCCCAATGCTCACCTAGTTTTTCTACTTTTAATAGAGACAAGGGTTTTACTCTTGCTCAGTCTGGTCTCGAATTTGTGAGCTCAGGCGATCCACCATCCTCAGCCTCCCAGAGTGCTAGGATTACAGGCGTCAGCCACTGTGCCTGGCTACCTTGTTAAATTTTTAAAAAGGAGATGTACAGTCATGAGTCATTTAACAAGGGGTTATGTTCTGAGAAATGCATCCTTAGGGGATTTCATTATTGTGAAGATGTTATAGAGCAGTGCTTCTCAACCTTCCTAATGCCACGATGTATTTTCATTGTTACAAAGGGTTCGCGACCCACAGGTTGAGAACTGCTGTCATGGAGTGTACTCACACAAGCCTAAATGGTGCCGCCTACTACATACCTAGGCTGTGTGGCGTAGCCTATTCCTTCCAGGCTACAAATCTGTACAGCTTTTTACTGTATTGAATACCATAGGCAATTGTAACACAATTGAGTATTACAAATGAGTATCAAAGGTGATGGCAAAGATGGCAAAGGTAAAAAATACAGTAAAAGTAAAAATACAGTATAGATTTTAAAGAGATAAAATATAGGAAGTGTAGACCTATATAAATCACTTATCACAAATGGATTTTTCAGAACTGGAAGTTACTCTGGGCGAGTCAGGGAGTGAGTAGTGGGTGAACGTGAAGGCCCAGGACGTGACCATGTACTGCTGAAGACCTTATGAACACTGGGGTGAATGTGAAGGCCCAGGATGGGACCGTGTACTGCTGAAGACCTTATGAGCACTGGGGTGAATGTGAAGGCCCAGGACGGGACTGTGTACTGCTGAAGCCCTTACGAACACTGGGGTGAATGTGAAGGCCCAGGAAGTGACCATGTACTGCTGAAGACCTTGTGAACACTGGGGTGAATGTGAAGGCCTAGGACGGGACCGTGCACTGCTGAAGACATTATGAACACTGTACATGAGGCTGAGCATGGCGGCTCATGCCTGTATTCCTAGCACTTTGTAAGGCTGAGATGGGTGGACTGCTTGAGCTCAGGAGCTTGAGACCAGCCTGAACAAGAGTGAGACCCTATGTCTACTAAAAATAGAAAAACTGGTTCAGTACCCATAGCACAATGGGAAGGGCGCCAGCCACATACATCAAGGCAGGCGGGTTTAAACCTGGCCCAGGTCTGCTACACAACAATGGGAAATGCAACAAAAAATAGCCGGGCATTGTGGTGGGCACCTGTAGTCCCAGCTACTTGGGAGGCTGATGAAAGAGAATCAATTAAGCCCAAGAGTTTGAAGTTGCTGTGAGCTGTGATGCCACGGCAGTCTACCGAGGGCAGCATAGTGAGACTCTGTCTCAAAA
Organism: Perodicticus potto; assembly: GCA_963574655.1. Classification (NCBI taxonomy): domain Eukaryota; kingdom Metazoa; phylum Chordata; class Mammalia; order Primates; family Lorisidae; genus Perodicticus; species Perodicticus potto. The sequence goes on from CAUYRH010154854.1 coordinate 2,595, forward strand.
AAGTAAAAATAAATAAATAAAAATAGAAAAACTAGCTGGGCATTGTGACAGGTGCCTATAGTCCCAGCTACTTGGGAGGCTGAGGCAGGAGGATGGCTTGAGCCGAGGAGTTTGAGGTTGCTATGAGCTATGACACCATGGAACTCTACCCAGAACATAGAGTGAGACTCTATCTCAAAACAAACAAAAGTGAGCTAAATAATAAAACCCTAACATGGTGATTAATTATCATTATCAAATATAATGTACTGCCCATAATTGTGTGTGCCAGACTTTACACGACTGGCAGCACAGTCAGTTTGTTTACACCAGCATCATCACGGACCAGTGAGTAATGTGACAATAACTACAACTTCACCGGGCGATAGGAATGTGTTAGCTCCATTATAATCTTACTGGACCACTGTCATACGTGCAGTTCATCACTGACCAAACAGCGTTATGAAGTGCATGACGATAATGCTTTTGCAATCATCATTATCATCAAGCAATATTGGGTGGCAGCTGTCCAAGAGCAGAGTCAGCACTGAGCAGTGTGGAATTAACATGGCAAATCACCAGCCAATTATAGGTTGTTTCTCCAGGAATTGTTGCTACAGGACCATCCTATAATAGATCCCTCTCTTGCTGTAATCCATGCACACCAGGCTACAACAAGAATCATAATTTTCTTGAAATCTGAAGGGATGGATATTTAAGATGACTCAGCAGCATGTGCAAGTTGCTTAGTCTGCGGGGAGTTTTTCTTCTTAGAGGGGGGCTGAAATTAATACGTTTAAATTGGCAGGAAAAAAAGGCCAAGTGTATGGTCTGCCTGATCCATACCCAAAATTGCATGTAAATAGGCCAGGTGCAGTGCCTCTTACCTGTAATCCTAGCATTCTGGGAGGCTGAGGCCGATGGATCGCTTCAGCTCATGAGTGCTAGATCAGCCTGAGCAAGAGCAAGACCCCGTCTCTACTAAAAATAGAAAAACTAGCTGAGCATGGTGGCGGGGGCCTGTAGTCCCAGCTACTCTGGTGGCTGAGGCAGGAGGATCACTTGAATCCAAGAGTTGAGTTTGCTATGAGCTATGACACCATAGCATTCTACCCAGGGCAAGAATGAGAATCTGTCTTGAAAAAAAATTGCTTGAAAATAACTTTAAAATTTGTTATTCTTGTTATTTGGAGGTCATGTGGTACAGTGGAATGAACACAGGCTCTGGAGTCACTTTCTCACACTGCAGCCTTATTAGTAGAAGTAAGACCTACCAGTATTTAAGCCTTCTCATGTAAGTAGGTTCTGCACGTGTTTTCCCATTTTATCCACACAACACACTAAAAACTTAGGTACTATGATTAGTTCCATTTTGTTGGTTAATAAACTGATGCTTTATTGGGTTTGTACTCAAGGGCATGCTCCTCATCCTTCAAATGGTAATGAGGACGTTGTTGTGAGAAGTAGACAGGGAATATATGTGCACAGAACCTAAAGGAGTAGATGGTCTATACTCACTGGTTCCTCTGGCTGGGATTAATGCCATTAGACCACTTTAGAAATGAACCCCGGTTCTAATGATCCCCTTTGTTTACTTAAGTAACCAATATCTTTTGGCTAAAATCCCATTTGGAAAAGTCTCATGGAATTTGCGTCTTTAATATACTTAAATTTCTGGTTTCAGCTAACACCAGCACCTTGATAATCAAATGGTAATTTATAGATTGCTACAGAAATAATGATAGACTAGCAATGAAGGTCTAATCCACTCCTCCAAAGCTATTACTGTAGGTCTGGCACAGTCTCAACAGAGCAAGGTTTAGGCTGGAGATCAACCAAGACTCTCAAGGGATGTAGACATCTCCAGCCCAGTGTCCCTGTTGGGGCAGTATCACAAGTTACCATGGCGTAGACTAACAAGATAATCAGATAAAGACTGGAGGAGAAAGAAAATAGTTCCACTCAGAGCCTCTAGATTCTGATCGATATATTTTTAACAAGTAGAACAATGGCTCAAATTTAGATTTCTGATCTCTGGTTTATTAGCCATATTAATAAAGCAACTGCTATCTCTTCTTTGAAGATAAAACTGCAAAAAGGAACACATATATCAATTTTAAAGGACCAATCTATGAGTTTTTATTGGTAATCATTCTCTGACATGGACTTTTTGTTTTTGTTTAAGAGAGGAGGTCTCCCTATGTTGCTCACAGGCAATGCTCCTGCCTCAGCCTTCTAAGCAGCTGGGAACACAGGCATGAGCTACCACATCTTTTCTTTTTCTTTTTTGTCATGACTATTGTTGAATCAAAAATATAGCCAATCTGGGAAGATAAAATTTGCACACACTATGATCTTCTAAATTCATACAGTATAATGAGGGGATGGTGGTAGTGCACTGATACAAAAGAGTCTAAATACGATTTTAAGCATCATATTTACTTCTACTTATAATGGGCTTTATTAAAGAAGTACAGTTATGTGGTGGATAAAAACATTCCAGTTAATAATGGGCCCCATATGAAAGGTGGTTCTCTAAGAGGATAATACCATCTTGTTACTATACTTTTTTTATGTTTAGATCCACTGAATACTTAATATGTGTTACACCTGTCTGCAGTCCTCAGGTCAGTAACAATCTGTACAGACCTGTAGCCTAGGAGCAACAGGCTGTGTCATATAGCCTGGCTTTGTAGGAGGCTGTACCCTCCAGGTTTGTGATGTCCACATCATGACGAAATTGCCTGGTGCATTTCTGAGAATGTTACCCTGTCATTATGGAACATGAGATTCCAAATAATGTTAAATTCCTTGGGTATATACTATTATTTATTTTAACAAATATTTTCATAATGGCAGTAATAACTGTTTTCATAATTATAAATTCTGAAGTCTCTTGCAAGGGCCCTGGTCTTTCTGGCTATAAAATATCTCCCCCTGGTAGACTTCATTTTATTCCTGTGCTGTAGGAAAAATTAAGTGTCCAAATCTAAGGAAGAGAATAGCATGTGATCAGTTCTCCTCTAAGACATAGATTAGGAGAAATTTTCTCACATACGAGTCTTTGTCTAAGCTCCCTCTCTACATTTGGGGAGTATATACTGGAGTAAACTATACTTCTTTACTCATTATTTCTTCTAGAATTCAAGTACTACTGACATTCTGGATCAGATGCCACTTTGTTGTGGGGGACTGTGCATAATAGAATATTTACCACCATTCCTGGCTTCACTTTCTAGATGCCAATAGCACCCTTTCTTCAGTCCTGTTAACTAAAATGTCCCTAGGCATTACTAAATGTCCCTGGAGGGGGGGAAATTCCACCCCCAATTCCCATGGAGAACACCGCTCTGAGGAGGCCTCGCTAATCTGATTGGCAACAATCTGACCTCCTTTGGGCCACATTTCACTGGTGGAGTGGTCACTGTGTTAAAGAGCTCTCTACCTGACCACTTTTGCTTTTTTGCTTTTTTTGCAGTTGTTGTTGTCACAGAGGCTCATAATGTAAATGCTAAAAGGCATTGGGTTTAACCCACCTGGAATCTAATCCCAGCTTTAGCATTTCTTTGCTATAAAACCTGGTTAAATTCCTTCCTTTCTCTTAGCCTTAGCTCCTGCATCTGTAAAATGCGAATAATAATAGTATTCATCTATAGCAGCTGGACCTTATCCCCTACACAATGTTTCTACCACCCTTCTTCTATACTAAAATCTTCAATTTTGTTTGAGTGGCAAGGTGCCCAGATTAGGGTTGCCAGACTTAGCAAAAAAAAAAATATAGGATTCTCAGTTAAATTTTATTTAAAATAAATTTTTTTGTAAATGTATGTCCTATTTACTGAAAATGTATTATTTATGTGAAATTCAAATCCTATAGGGTGTTTTGTATTTTATCTGGTAACCTTAGCTCAGTTAAAAATACACCCTTCCCGAGGCTTCCTTTGCAGCCAGAGAAGGACCCTTGACCCAGGTCTTGCCAATGAGATACAAGGAAAAATATCCTATCCTGGGAGCACCAATTGTTTTCCTGATAGACCCAGGTGGAACTTGGCTTTTGCTCTTTGCCCTTCCTCCTCCTCCCTGTGAGTGGGAATGTGACACCAGTGTGGACATGGATGTGGCACCTTTCCAACCTGCGTGGAGAGCTAGCAGGAGGCTGGGTTGCTAACGACGTCCCTGACGAGCAGTGGTCCTGTCTCTTTCTAATAGAAACCTGTACGGTGAAGTCCTTGTGGTGTGGGTTTTCTGCCACCTGCATGTGCTGAATGTTCTGATTGCCCGCCCACCCCATCTAGCTCTGACTGAGCCTCTGTGATGCTCCCAGGAGGGGGCTGACTTTTATGAACCATATCAAAGGGCCGGTGCCCTGAGGCCCTAGCAAGGAATGGAAGAGAGGAAGAAAGAGAGAGGTCGGAGAACAGATTCCCCTAGCTCCCTCCCTCACTTTCCAGGGCAGTGGTGGTTGTCCTCTACCACAAGCCATACCTCCCCCTGAAGTAGCCCTCTGCTATAGCAGTGGCTCATTCCCCAGGTTCCTCCTGCCCTAGATCTAGAGGGGTAAAAACCTCTCCATGTCTCCTTTCCTATGTTTGACAGTTCCCCTTAATCCTGATCCCACCTCTGTCTCAAGGGTGCCACCCATTTCCCAGGGGGATTCTGATTTGTAGGCCACACACACAATCTTTAACTGATGGACTTCTTTGGAGGGGGTTGGGATTATCAAATGACATGAAAACATCAAGCTTAGCATGGTACTTGCAATGTAGTAAGCACTAAAGAAGGCGTTATTATTTGTAAGGAGTTTCAAAACAATTGTAAGCTAATTCAGGGCCCCTCTTAGGGCCTGACCTGCCCCATTCATTCCTTCCTGCTCCTTTTTGACTATCCTCTACCCCGCTCCCACCATCCCTCCCTCTTTATTTCCTCTACCTCCAGACTCCTGATTGGTCCCAAGTGCACATGTCTCAAGATGCAGGTTCTTCAAAGGCACTTCCACTTTGTCCTGAAGCCTGAGCCAGGTCAAACTCTGCTGTAAAGTGTGGTGTTCTTACTTAGCAATAAACAAACTTATCCTTTGCCTCTTTTTTGCTATTGCACCCTGTATATATATTATACTCCATGGATTGGAAACTTAAAAGGGAAAAGGAGTAATTGGTACCCAAAAGCCCAAACAAGAGTTGCAAGGAACAAAATCTTATTTCTTAATAAAGGGTTTTGAGTTTGAATACAGGTTTCATCTCAGACACTGACTGGATTGACAGTGACTGCCTGGTGTGAGGCTCTGTGAAAGATTCTGAGGTTGCTTCTGGGCTTAGAGAGTATTATGATCGATTAGTAATGTCTGCCATGGACATGACGTGAGAGTGATGACAAGAGTGCTGTGGATTTATCATTCCGGATCTGTAATATGAGCCTCAGCCAGTAGTAGTATTTGTTATTTTCTGCTAGGTCATGCCCTGACACAGCCTTGGCAGGCTACTCAGATGTCTCCGTAGCTAGCGACTAGGTAGTCCTGCTGTTTAGCTTGCCTAATGCACAAGAACTAATTTTGCACTAATTAAAATTGTATTTTAATGTAAATAACCGATTAATGAACAGATTATATACACTTATTTGGGCTTTCAAGAGAAATTTAAGCTTTTTACATATATTCCAATGCCAAGTGCAATTCACAATCTACTAGGATAAATGCAAGAGATTTATTTTCAATCAAAATATGCTAATAATTATCTTATTTTTACTTTTTCATGAAACTTTGGAATGCTATTCTTCTTCATTCTTGAAACACACTTTTTGAAAAAGATCATAATCATAGACACCATACATGCTATTATATAAAGAACCTCAAAAATTATTTTAGTAAAAACTCCAGAAGAATAATTTCTCCTCTCAAATTAGAGCCTTCACTAACATTCAAATGCTATATCCCCATAGCATTGTCAAATGTGTACACCCAACAGGTTGTTTTTGGAACCGAGAATGTCTATGAAAGCACTTAGAAAATTGTGAACCAGGCCAGGTGGTGTGGCTCGCACCTGTAACCCTTTAGCACTCTGGGAGGGCAAGGCAGGTGGATCATCTTAACTCAGGAGTTTGAGACCAGCCTGAGGAAGAGCAAGACTCATTCCCAGAGCCTCTGACTTTTATTCCTCTAGTTGCTGAGTGGTTGTTATTACAACAGTAACATCTGACCCTCTGTAATCCCCAGATTGCATTTCAGTGGATTGCAGTTGGACAGAGACAGATAAATATATTTTTTCAATTTTAGAAGGCTCCATCATACCTACAAGTATTTTTTAAAGTGATGCTAGTTTGGGTTACATGGAAACATTTGCTGAGCAAAGTCTGGGAACGTTTGGCAAGCAAAAACAATAAGCAATGGTTAAATTGGTCACTTGGTGATGTTTACTGGGAGGGGTGGACCAGAAGCCAATGGCATGAAATTTGTTTTGAATCACTTAGCATATGACACTTTCACTAATTTAAAAATAGGATCCTGAAAGTATGCGAAGTACTTAAGGAATGATGTTGGTTATAGGATTAGAGAGACAGTGACCAAAAAAAAGAAAAGTGGTAGTAGGGTGGCTACAAGTAAATCTCTAATTCTAATTCTCTTAAGAGTTCTGTGGTTGTTTCTTCTTGCTCAGTGGGTTAAATGTCTGAACTATTTCTGGAAGAAAATTTGTTTTTAAAATATGAAATGCTGAAGATACTAGGAATTTATTACTAAAAAGTGTTTCTGGTCCGAAGAAATGGCTTACTGAGAAATGCACCATGACCCACTGTAAGTGAAAAGCTCCGAAATAATTCGTTCTGCGTATCGGCTACACCTTAAACACTGGATGAAACAAATGGGACTCTGACTCATTTCTGGCTATGGGTGGCATTTTCTCACCTCTAATTCTATTATTTTATCTAGAATAGCAACAGCTCACACCGTGAATTACATGGGACTTTCGCAGCTTGAAGACCAGCTGTGGTATGGCTGGCTGTTTTGAACTACGATTGGTTATTTTTGATTCAAGTTGTTTAAAAGATGTCACACAACCCTAAGAGCTTTGCTGTGCAAGTTGACACTATGTTCACTCTCCAAGCTGCATACAATTACAAGGTGATGAGATCTATGTCCTGATGGAGTGGGAGGTGAAATCCCCTTGTGTAAGCTCTGTGGCCTGGTAGAAACTCTAATGGGAAGGAGACACATGAGTTGTGGCTTGTTTGTATGTTCCTATTGACCTCACAAATGTATCAAATTATTTTACCATTCATATTGTTCATTTTCCCCAGCCACCTAAGTGGCTCATTCATTCGTCCAACCAAAATATTTGATTACCTTTTCTGTACACCAAACCATGCAAAGATATAAAGAATAGGTAGGGGTCTTGTCTTTTTGTTTTTGAGACAGAGTCTCACTCTGTTGCCCCGGGTGGAGTGCCATGGCATCATCATAGCTCAAAGCAACCTCAAACTCCTGGACTCAAATGATCCTCCTGCCTCAGTTTTTCTATTTTTAGTAGAGACAGAGTCTTGCTCTTCCTCAGGCTGGTCTCGAACTCCTGAGTTAAGGTGATCCACCTGCCTTGCCCTCCCGGAGTGCTAAAGGGTTACAGGTGCGAGCCACACCACCTGGCCTGGTTCACAATTTTCTAAGTGCTTTCATAGACATTCTCGGTTCCCACAACAACCTGTTGGGTGAACACATTTGACAAATTTCACAGATGGGGAAACTTCACTTTGAGTGGCCTTAAGTGATTGCTTATGGGATTACAGCTCATAAGAGACAGGCTTTAGGTGGTTTTTCTATCACTTTAAAGCTGTCTCCATTTCGTATTCAGCCAGCATAATATAAAGTGTCATGTGTTATACAACTGAGTAGAGAACAGAAAGAGAACAATATGAATAAGGCAACATCTTAAATTTTTGTTGTTATTTTACTTGGGTATTGCTTTGATGCTTTCTGAGCTATATTAATGTGCTCAATAATATAAGGCATGACTTTTTTTCTACAAAGAATATGAAACGTTGCGATTATAAATTTACCACACATATAGGAAATACATGTTGTATTTTTTCCAATCCATCAATTCCTCCTCCTGAGAACAGTACCCAATAATTCTTAGGGCACCATCCTCTTCCTCTTTAGATAGAAGTGTGTGTGTAGTAGTCAGTCAAGGTGCCCCACCCTCTCCATGGCAACCTGGCTAAGCCAATCATGTGTCCATTTGCTGGAATTTAATTTTTTTTTTTTTTGAGACAGAGTCTCACTATGTCACCCTTGGTAGAGTGCTATGGTGTCATAGCTCACAGCAACCTCCAACCCTTGGTTCAAGTGATTCTCTTGCCTCAGCCTCCCAAGTAGATGGGACTACAGGCACCCGCCACAATGCCCGGCCATTTTTTGGTTGCAGCCCTCATTGTTGTTTGGTGGGCCCGGGCTGGATTCGAACCTGCCAGCTCAGGTGTACGCGGCTGGCGCCTTAGCCCGTTGAGCCACAGGTGCCAAGCCTGTAGTTGTCATTTTTGTTTAGCTGGCCTGGGCTGGGTTCCAACCTGCCAGCCCCAGTGTATGTGGCTGGCGCCCTAACCACTGAACCACAGGCGCCGAGCCTGGAATTTAATTTTTATAAGCTGAAATTCAAAGACTGAAATAGTAGGAATGCATTCATCTCTGTAAAGCACATGGACCTCCCTACACCCGTTCGTTCCTTCCTGCTAACTAGACTCCTGGATCCCTGTCTGTTCTGGCAGAAGCAATCCATTGTTCACCTTTGCCATTATGACATCTTTAGTCCATGCTACCGTCTTCTCTGTCCTGGGTTTCTGCAGCAGCTCCCTAACCGTCTTCCATTTTTGTCCTCCTGAAATACAGCCCTCTCTTCACTCAGTCATAGGTCAAAAACATGAATCACTTAATTTCCTTAGAATTTTCTTGCCGTAGTTTTCTTTTCTGTAGTTTCCAGTTGCCTTTAGAATAAAATATGAATGCTTTATCATGTTCTACAGGATTTTATATTATCTGGACACTGCCTACCTTCCCAAACCTGCCTCATGTCACCCTCAAGCTTACCAATCTCAATCCCAGTGGAAAGGGGTGAGTGTGGGAAGTGGGGAGAGAGATAGTCGTCCTAAGAGACTACATATTTCAACAATCAATTGACTCTCAAGAAATGAAAATTTATTCCCATTCATTTATTCGACACATCAGTTTTGAGCTCCTCTTTACTGCTTCTGAGCACTGGGGATAACGAAGTAAATGAGGCAGGCACAGCTTCTGATCTTCCATAGCCTGCATTCTAATGAAGAACAATCTAATTGAGAATATTTAACAGAATTCACCATAGGCTAAAGGAGCTCCCAGAGAGGTATCACATAGATGCTGGGTGAACCATTTGGATAAGTGCTTATCCAGTGACTTACAGGGAATAGGCTCATTTGGATTGTAAACTCTGGTGTATCCATTTTTAAAAATCATGTTCTACAGCAACTTGTAGTCATATTTCATACACAAGTGAAAGTAACAGTATTTTTAAATTTGTAGGAAAAAGTTATTCATGTAGAAATACTATTCCCTTGAAATTACAGAACACATTCCAAGTCATAAATGGTAAAATGTGAACGACAAATTTAATATGTTGATAACAACTGACCCATTTTTACAAAAAGAGAAACTAAGAAAAGCATTTTAAGGCACACCATGGGGGCCAAGCGTGGTAAGTCGTGCCTCCTATAATCCCAGCACTTTGGGAGGCCAAGGTGGGACGATTGCTCAAGGCCAGGAGTTGGAGACCAACCTGAGCAAGAGCGAGAGCCCCATCTCTATGTTAAAGATAGAAAAATCACCCGGACATGTTCCTGTAGTTCTAGCTACTGTGGAGACTGAGGCTGGAGGATCACTTGAGCACAGGAGTTTGAAGGTGCAGTGACTATGATAGCTCAGGTGACAGTCATACCCTGTCTCAAAAAAGATACACCACGGGGAAAATATAATTAATTACATGGTCTAATTATTGGGTCCTTCTCAGGAAAGATAGGCACAGGTTTCCACAAAGTAAGATTTGCAACATATTGGAGAAAAATTGAAACAATCTTAAAAGAAAAATAATTGGGGCTCAGCACCTGTCGCTCAACGGCTAGGGCGCCAGTCACATACACCAGAGCTGGCGGGTTCGAATTCTGCCCAGGCCTGCCAAACAACAGTGAGAACTAGAACCAAAAAAATAGCCGGGCATTGTGGTGGGCACCTGTAGTCCCAGCTACTTGTGAGGCTGAGGCAAAAGAATCACTTAAGCCCTAGAGTTTGAGGTTGCTGTGAGCTGTGACGCCACGGCACTCTACCCAGGGCAACATAGACTATCTCAAAAAAAAAAAAAAAATTACAGCATTAGGTAAAGAGAACATGGAGGAAAATATACCACATTTTAAAAATGATTATCTTTTAACTTGTGACTTTAATTTATTTTCTTTCTACTTATCTCTATTTTCTATGTTTTTGTAATGAACATGTATAACATATACTTAAAATCAAGTTAAGAGAAAGTTACTTTTTTCAAAGACCATATTCTTCAGCTATTTCTTTGGAAAGGGACCCAAAGGGAGGTTTGTTTGTACCTTAGTAGGATTTGATAAAATTCTTGAGATACTACATATGGTTTCAGGTTCCTCTTCTAAAGTTTCTGGAAGCTCTGGCCCTTTCTCCAATGTCTTGAACGCTTCTTGAGTAACAGAACAGTGCTATCTAAACCCCTCCTTGCATTTCAATCAACTGAAGTGCCCTTTGCCTTGTGTCCTCAGATGTTTGGTGCTACCAGCATTGCAGTTCTTCTTTTCATTTGTGAACAGCTTACTTTTTTTTTTTAAACTTCACCTTATGTTTAAAAATGTATTTATTCTTGTACTTTGAGGCAAACTTTGCCTTGATACCCACATCTTAAGTGTAAAAATAGATCAATTTTGACAAATTCACTTATGGTAACCAACACCTACATCGAGATAGAGCTATCACCCCAGAATGTTCCCCATATCAACTTTCTAGTAAATCCCCACCTTCCATAACCCACTACTCTTTTGATTTCTATCTCCGTGGTCTCGTATTGCCTTTTCTTGATCTTCATATGAATGGAATCTTACCCATGTTCACTTTTCTGCTGGCTTCTTTCAGTCAACCTATGTTCTCAAATTCAGTCATCCTATTGTGTCAATAGGTTATTTTTATTGCTGAGGAACCATCCTTTGTTTGCCTATAACACAATTTCTTTTTCCTTTTTTTTTTGTGTGTGTGTGTAAAACAGAGTTTCACTTAGTCACCCTGGTTTAAAGTGCTATAGTGTCATAGCTCACGACAACCTCAATGTTTTGGGCTCAAGTGATCCTTTTGTCTCAGCCTCCTGAGCAGCTGGGACTACAGGTGCCTGCCACAATGCCTGCCTACTTTCCCTATTTTTAGTAGAGATGGGGTCTTGTTCTTGCTCAGGCTGGTCTCCAACTCCTGAGTTCAAGCAATCCATCCACCTGAGCCTCTCAGAGTACTAGGATTGCAGGCATGAGCCACCTCACCCGGCAAAACAATTTATCCATTCTTCTGTTGATGGGCTTATTAGTTTTTTAATGAAATTTTTGTGAAATAATTCAGAAAAAATGAGAACAAAAAAAGAAGAATAGAATTTTATGTAATAAACACTAGTGCACACCCCATGCAGCTTTGTCAATCAAATTATTTGCTTAAAATATTTCTTATTCAACCTTTTACAATTTTTAAAAATTGTGATTAAAAATACATAAAATTCACCTTCTCAATCATATTTAAGCATACAGTTCAGTGGTGTGACGTATATTCACATTGTTGCGAACTCCAGCACTTTCTCATCTTGCAAAACTGTTCCTCTGAACCCATTAAACAACTCCTCCTAAACGCCCCTCCCTCCAGCTGTGGGGCTACTTTCCGTCCCCATAAACATGACTACTGGAGGTGCCTCATGTAAATGAAATCATATAGTATGCGTCTTTTTGTGACTGACTTATTTTACTTAATGTCCTCAAACTTTATCCATGTTACAGCATGTGACAGGATTTCCTTTAAGTCTGAATAATATTCCATTTTATGCATATAGCATATTTTGTTTACCATTTCTCTACTGGTAGACATTTAGATTGCTTCCCGCTTGGCCATTTTGAATGACATCAGTGACATCACTGAACACACATGGACATGTTTGAGACCCCACTTTCAATTCTTTTGGTAATAGGCCTAGAAGTAGGATTGTTAGATCACGTGGCAATTTTCTATTTAATTTTTTTTTTAGATAAAATCTTACTCTGTGGCCCTGGGTAGAGTGCCGTGGCATCATAGCTCACAGCAACCTCAAACTCTTGGGTTCAAGCAATCCTCTTGCCTCAGCCTCCCAAGTAGCTGGGACTACAGGCGCCCATCACAACATCCAGCTGGTTCTTCTATTTTTTGCATTTTTTTTTTTTTTTTTTTTGGCCACGGCTGGGTTTTAACCCACCACCTCTGGTATATAGGGCCGGCGCCCTACTCCTTTGAGCCACAGGCGCCGTCCTAGTTCTTCTATTTTTAGTAGAGACAGGGTCTCACTCTTGCACAGGCTGGTCTTGAACTCCTGAGCTCAGGCAATTCATCCGCCTCAGCCTCCCAGAGTGCTAGGATTACAGACGTAAGCAACCACGTCAGGCCTTTCTATTTAATTTTTTGAGGAACTGTCATACTGTTTCCATAGCAGGTGCACCATTTTATGTTCCCAGCAACAGTGTTCAGATACTTTTTAAAGGGATCCAATACTGCACTTTAGGGTTGAGGCCCTAGGTTACCTCTTTCTTTGACTGCCCTCTTTCTCTGTCCAGATACAGTCCCCATCCTCAGTTTGGTGCTTGCCCATGCTTGGTTTTATATTACTCTACTGACTTTTTGCATCTCTTTTTGTGGATAAGATGTGTGTGGTCACTCAGATTTTTGTTGTTCTGTAGATAATGTCTTTTCTCTCAACAAGAGTACTTTTCAACATTTTCTTTTGGGGGGATAGAGTGTTGTGGCATCATCATTGCTCATGGCAACCTGAAACTCTTAGGCTTACGCAACCCTCATGCCTCAGTTTCTCTAGTAGCTGGGACTATAGGCATATGCCACCACACCTGGCTAGTTTTTCTATCTTTAGTAGAGACAGGGTCTCACTCTTGCTCAGGTGGTCTCAAACTCCTGAGCTCAGGCAATCCACCCATCTCAGCCTCCCAGAGCTACAATTACAGGCATGAGCCACCGCACCCTGTGTTTTTCAACCTTTTTTATCTCATGGTACACTTGAACCTATAGCTAAACTTCTGCAGCACGTTTAAATTATGTTGATTAAAAAAAAAAAACTAGTGAATATACCACTGTGCTTTGAACTTCTTTTGAAAATAAATTAATGGGCTCAGCGCCTGTGGCTCAATGGGATAAGGCGCCAGCCACGTACACCTGAGCTGGCAGGTTCGAATCCAGCCCGGGCCTGCCAAAACAACAATGACAGCTGCAATCAAAAAAAAATGGCCGGGCGTTGTGGTGGGCACCTTTAGCCCCAGCTACTTGGGAGGCGGAGGCAGGAGACTCACTTGAGCCCAGAAATTGGAGGTTGCTGTGAGCTGTGATGCCACAGCACTCTATCCAGGGTGACAGCTTGAGGCTCTGTCTCAAAAAAAAAAAAGAAAGGAAAAAGAAAATAAATTAATGATGTTTAACATTTTTCGAGGCACACCTAAGATCCTCGCATGGCACACGAGTTGAAAAGCACTGTTTTAGAAGCTCTGTGATTTTACTCCAAGTTGTTTAAGTATGGCCAGGTGCAGATGTTTTTTAATTGCAGATGGTTTAAGATGCTCTAACTTTTATTTTGCTCAGTATTCAGAAAATACTTTCAATCTAAGGACTTTAGTCTTGCTTTGATTCTGGAAAATTAGCCATAATTTCTCTTTACTTGTTGCTTCTTCACCATTTCCTCCACTCTTTTATTGTGGAATTCCTATTCAACAAATGTGTGAGCCCTAGAATCTTTCTCCATTCTTCAATCAATCTTTCATCTTTTGGCTCCCACCATATTCTGAACATCTCAGTTCTATATTTCAATTCAAAAATACCCTTTGTGTCAATTCATTGCATGAGTTATTTCCATGACTACTATTTTCAAGATTTTTAATTTTTTTCACATTTACCTATATTATTTTTAAATCGAAATTATACTTTATTTCTCTGACCTTCTTAAAGCTGGTTATTTAAAAAAAATTTAAGTCTATAAATTGGTTTACTCTGAAGCTAAAAAATTTTCAAATACTGATTTTGTTGGTTATGTCCCCCCCCCCCTAATTTGGCTTGCTAATCCACTTAATTATTTTCTTCTTAAAAAATTGGTTTTCCCTCAATTTTTTGTTTTTAATTTTTTTTGAGACAGAGCCTCAAGCTGTCACCCTGGATAGAGTGCCGTGGCATCACTGCTCATAGCAACCTCTAATTCCGGGGCTCAAGCGAGTCTCCTGCCTCCGCCTCCCAAGTAGCTGGGACTACAGGTGCCCGCCACATCACCCGGCCGTTTTTTGGTTGCAGCCGTCTTTGTTGTTTGGCAGGCCCGGGCTGGATTCAAACCCGCCAGCTTAGGTGTACGTGGCTGGCACCTTAGCCTGTTGAGCCACAGGCGCCAAGCCTTCCCTCCATTTTTAAGTTTTCATTTAAAGATAGTAAAACACAGGAGCATGCTAGCCCCTCCAAAATAATGCCAGTACAAAATGGCCTACATTTTAACAATGTAAGATGATCCCTACAATATAATGTTATTAATATATTAACATACCTAAATATGTTTAAGGTTTTTGTAATCATCTAATCATATCTACATTAGCAAAATATTCAGATGACTTGGACATGTTTAAAAATAAAGCAGAGGTCACTGTTTTAAATTGATATAGATTCTATCAGACTTTTTTCAGTGATTAACTGTAACATAAATATATGTGTACAGATTATTTTATGTCAAATTTTGTAACAATATACCATTGATACAGGCATATAATGTACATAACAGGCATTTTCACTTGATAAATTATAGACAACAATCCATAATAATAAATATAGTTCTACAGCAATTTTTTTTTACACAGTCTCTGTCATCCTGGGTAGAGTGCAGTGGCATCATCATAGCTCACAGCAACCTCAAACTCCTGGGCTCAAGTGATCCTCTTGCCTTGACACCCCAGAGTGCTAGGATTACAGGCATGAGCTATTGATCCTGAATTTTTAAAAATAGATTTTGTGGTACTACGTTGTAGAAGATACAGTTTATTTGATCATTCCCTTATTGTTGGGCTTATTGTTGGGTTGTATCCAGGTCATTGCTATGAACAATGCTGGGAACATATTTTTAAATGTCTAAAGTTGTGAGGATTATCCAAAATAATGTTACTTAAATATATTTCATCACTCTTGCTTTTTAAAAAATATGGTAAAATACACATAACACAGTTTGGCAGACTGATTTGATCCAAGAATTGTATTTACAGCCAATGTTTTGACCGACCTACCTTTCTTTCTTTCTTTCTCTCTCTCTCTCTCTCTTTCTCTTTCTTTCATTCATTCGTTTTTTTTGAGACAGAGTCTTACTCTGTTACTAGAGTGCCATGGCATTAGGCTAGCTCACAGCAATCTCAAACTCCTGAGTGCGAACCATCCTCCTACCTCAGCTTCCTAAGTAGCTGGGACTACAGGCACCTGCCACAATGCACCTAAATTTTTTTCCAGTTTTAGTAGAGACAGGTGTCTCTTTCTTGCTCAGGCTGGTCTCAAACTCCTGAGTTTAAGGATCCACCTGCCTCAGCCTCCCAAATTGCTAGTGTTACAGACCTGAGTTGCACTGGGCCCAATGTTTGAATATTTTTGATAGGTGTCTGATTACAGTAGCATTGAGACAGCTGATTGTTTGAATTCTGCCTATCTTCGTCATTTTTTATTTGCACCAATAAGCACAGCCATTGCTTTCTCTGCTTTGTGATTCCAGCCTTTTAGGCAGTGAGAACCATTTCTGCTGGACTGATAGAAAGGAACAGAGGACACTGATTAAGAGTTTTGACTTTTAGAGACAATTTTCAGTTCAAATGCCTATGCCTCAGTTTTAATATTTAGAAAAGGTTAATAAATGCATCCATTTTTTAAGGTGGTTGTGTGGAGAAACTGACACCTTTTTTATCATAAGGTGCACTTGAACCTATAAACTTCCACAGACCACTGAAATTTGTTGATCCAAAAAAAAAAAAAAAAGAATAAAAAGAGAAAATGCGGCAGCGCCTGTGGCTCAAGGAGTAGGGCGTCGGCCCTATATATCGGAGGTGGAGGGTTCAAACCTGACCCCAGCCAAAAACTGCAAAAAAGAAAAAAAAAAGAGAGAGAGAATATGCTTACTGTGCTTTGAACATATTCAGAAAATTGAATTAATGATTTAAAAAATTTTTCACAGCACATTTAAGATCCTCTCATGGCACACTAGTGTGCCATGGCACACTCGTTGAAAATCACTGCTATAGGACTCAGTGCCTGTAGCTCAGTGGTTAGGGCGCCAGTGGGTTCAAACCCAGCCCCAGCCTACTAAACAGCAATGACAACTACAACAAAAAAATAGGCAGGCATTGTGGTGGGCGCCTGTAGTCCCAGGTACTTGGGAGGCTGAGACAAGAGGATCACTTAAGCCCAAGAATTTGAGGTTGCTGTGAGCTGTGATGCCACAGCCTCTACTGAGGGTGACATAGTGAGACTCTGTCTCAAAAAAAAAAAAACAAAAAACCAATCACTGCTATAGCACTTATCACAAACTTAGTGATGTTAAGCGTTCAATAAATGTTAGCAGTGCAGCTTCAAAATTAATAGCAGGAGCAACAGCAACAGCAAGACTGTCCTAGTGATAGTAATAATTGTAGCAACAGTAGCAGTAGCTAAACCATCGATAATAGCATCCACGCTGTGACAGTAGTGGTGGCAGCAATTGTGATCATAGCAGTAAGGGATGGTGACAGCAGTAATGGCAGTAGATGACACAGTAGCTGTATCAGCATTGTAACAACATGCTCCCACCCTTCAGAAGTATACAGAATTAATTTCCCTTTGACATTAAACAAAAATAAAATTTATTTAAGAATTTTGAGATGCCTTCCAAAACAGTGAGGGTAAGATAATAAATATCATCTTATAATTCAAGCCACTCTGGTGTCTGATGAAAGCAAGGCAGACTGGGTATCTTGACCCTAGGAAAGTCCTTGCCTCATAAATTTCTGAGCCCATCCTGAAGCAATGCAGCCATAGGTCAGGGAAATTTGAGGAGGAGCCTGGCGTGTATGTCACACTCACAAAATCATCAGGCAGCCAGTGGGCATACCCTTGGTCATGCAAATGGAATTGCACAAGAGAAGAACATGCCACGAACAGGACAGAATTGATTTATTTAGTAACATTTGGAAACCATTTATAGTTGTGTCAATTTATAGCCAGTGGTTGGAGCTGAGGAAAGAGATGGGAAGCCTTATCCACAGTTATCACATTCTGAGTGAATGTAGGATGGAAAATAGATGGATCCAAGAAAAAAATTCTTCTTCTTACCATCAGGGCTTCTCATAAATGTATCAAGCTTTAAGCATTTTTGTACATGTGTTATATGTGCTGTTTTAGAAATAATAAAAAAGAACCTTTCATTTTACTGACATTTAAATGAATGGAACAATTCATTTTTGTGTGGTCTTGAACAAATATTTGTGAGGTATAAGGTATTTTCTAGGCAGAAAAAGTAGCACAATTTATTTATTTGTAAAAGCATAATAATAGTGAAAGTTTTTACTAAGAGTTTATCATGAGGATAGTTGCAGTGGCTCATGCCTGTAATCCTAGAACTCTGTAAAGCTGAGGTGGGTAGATTGCTTGAGCTCAGGAGTTCGAGAACAAGGAGATGGAGATCAGCCTGAGCAAGAGTGAGATCCTGTCTATACTAAAACTACAAAAAATTAGTTGGGTATTTTGACAGGTGCCGTAGTCCCAGTTATTCTGGAGCTTGAGGCAGGATGATCATATAAGCCTAGGAGTTTGTAGTTGCTGTGAGCTATGACACCATGGCACCCTGGCCTGGGACAACAGAATGAGACTCTGTCTCAAAAGAAAAAAAGAAAGTTTAGCATGGATTGTCACTCAGCTTTTTAAAAAAATCTTATAAAGGCTCAGCACCTGTGGCTCAACGGGCTAAGGCGCCAGCCACGTACACCTGAGCTGGCGGGTTCGAATCCAGCCCGGGCCGCCAAACAATGACAGCTGCAACCAAAAAATGGCCGGGCGTTGTGGCGGGTGCCTGTAGAACCAGCTACTTGGGAGGCGGAGGCAGGAGACTCACTTGAGCCCCGGAATTGGAGGTTGCTGTGAGCTGTGATGCCACGGCATTCTATCCCGACAGCTAGAGGCTCTGTCTCAAAAAAAAAAAAAAAATCCTATAAAATAGGTATGTTTATAGGCAGTTCCTGGGTTACGAATAAGTTCTGTAGGTATGTTTTTAAGTTGAATTCATGTGTAAGTTGGAACAGTTACATTTACCTATTACCTGTAATAGCCTTCATTCATAAGTGCGAATTGTACATAAGTTGGATGTTTGTAACTCACAGACTTACTGTAAGAACCTCCATTCATAAGTGTGAGTTGTACACAAGTCAGATGATTGTCACTCATACTGCCTGTATTATCTCATATTTACAGACGAAGTAACTGAGGAGAGACCGACTTGCCCAAATGACACAGTCAGGACAGGGCATAGTTAGTGGTTGAAGTCAGAAATCCTGAATCCTGAGGCCTCATGTTTAACCAATGAATTAACTGCTTCTCCATTGTTCTCCTGTAGCCAATCAGGAACGCAGGGAAAAGTCACTTCCTAGGTTTTCCAGTCAATGTCATAACTAGGATTTGGATCCAGACCATCTGACTTCCAAGTCTTGTCTTTCAAGCGCCTTGCTTTACTGGCTCCAGGTTGTATTTTATTTTTTTAATTTTATCTATTTATTTACAGACAGAGTCTCACTTTGTCACCCTGGGTAGAGTGCCATGGGAACATCATAGCTCACAGCAACCTCAACCTCCTGGGCTCAAGTGATCCTCTTGCCTCAGCCTCCTGAGTAGCTGGGACTACAGGTGCTTGCCTCACTGCCCGGCTAGTTTTTTATTTTGGCTGGGGCTGGGTTTGAACCCGCCACCTCTAGTATATGGGGCCTTCACGTTACTCCATTGAGCCACAGGCACTGCCCCCAGCTAGTTTTTTCTATTTTTAGTAGAGACAGGGTCTCACTCTTGCTCAGGCTGGTCTGGAACTTCTGAGCTAAAGTAATCCACCTGCCTCAGCCTCCCAGAGTGCTAGGATTATAGGTGTGAGCCACTGAGCCCCAGACTCCAGGTTGTATTTTAGAGATGAGGACCAAAATGAAGTAAAATTCAGATGTTATGAAATGCCTACTGTTTTGCACAACAATTTGGATATTTCTGTGGTTAAAAAATTCAGAAACTAGATGAAAAAAATTCTGTCACTAAGTACTGTGCTGGGTGTACTTAATAAACAAGATCGTTCTTCTGATAGAGTTACAGTCCATGGACCAGTGAAGTGGCAATGACAATAGCACAAGGCAAGTGCTCATTTCTAACTTAGGAAATGGAAGAAACATCATCTAAGTTAGGAAATGGAACATCATCTAAGTTAGTTCCATCAAAGGAACATCAGGCTCAGCTCTCAAGGTCAGGGAGGGCTTGTGAGAGATGAAGGCAAGAAAGTTAGTCCAGCCAAAAGGGAATAGGCACACAAAAACTTGGGCAACAACAGCTTCACCCATGAGGTCTTCAAATTGGTTGTTGTGAGAACAGAAAGTATTAGAGAGGGACTGGTGAGAAACACGGCTGGGAAAGAAAGCCAAGACTGGATCTTGAGAGCAGGTCAGGAAGTTTGGATTTCTCCTAAGGCTGTAGAAAATCACTGAAGGAGGAGAATGTGTTAGGACTCCTGCCAGCAGCACGTCTCACACACACAAACATTAATTCAAATTAAACGTAAAACAAGGAAATCTGTAGGTAGGCTAGCATAACAGAAAAGACATAGCACCAAAGAAAATAAAAAAAGACACAGTTCCAGGTTTTTCAAAATACAAAAGGATATTCAGTGGAAACGCTCCCTCTTAAACTTCCCTTTTAGCCCATTTCCACCTAACTCCAGGTAACCAATATTACCCATTACTTATCTCTCCTTTCAGGATTATTTTATGCATTTTTAAGAAAGTATGTATATATGTCATTTTCTACACAAATGTATTTTATTAATATTAACTAATATTTTTTTTCACTAGAGAAGTCATCATGTATATAACTTTTTTTCTGTTTACTTAAAAATATTTTATTAGAATTTCTCAATTGTAAAGTTGTAGAGATCAGCCAGAAATTATTATCTTTTAGTGTGGACTTTATTATACTCTTGGTGGGGGGTGGGGGAGGCAGGGAAGATGTGACAAAATGCTGCAATCACTAAAACTCATACCTATAGACAGAACATTGGTGACCCCTCAGCATATTTAAAAGGTTTATCTGTGGCTGATGGAACAAAATACCCAGGACCTTTGAGATCCTCAATAGCTTTGATTGCTAGGAGCAGTCAATAGACAAGGGGCTTCGCTCACCTCATTTTATTCTGGCCTATCCCTTAACCCTTCTAATCCATGGCTCAACCAGCAACCACAGTGGGCTTTAGAAATTTTTTTTTTTGAGACAGAGCCTCAAGCTGTCACCCTGGATGGAGTACTGTAGCATCACAGCTCACAGCAACCTCCAATTCCTGGGTTCAAGCGAGTCTCTTGCCTCCGCCTCCCAAGTAGCTGGGACTACAGGCACCCGCCACAGCGCCCAGGTATTTTTTGGTTGCAGCCATCATTGTTGTTTGGCGGGCCCGGGCTGGATTCGAACCCGCCAGCTCAGGTATACATGGCTGGCGCCTTAGCCCGTTGAGCCACAGGCCCGGAGCCAAGCTTTAGAAATTTAAATCATCTGTTACTCCTCTGTGTAAAAACCACCCCAGTGGTTTCCAATGAGATGCTTAGGATGAAATCCAACCTGGTCTGGCCCATGCCCACCTCCCTGTCTTCATCGCCTCCTTATCCAACATGGTCCAGTCACATGAGCCTTGGTCACTTCTAAAACACGCCAACACCTTACTTCCTAAAGGACTTTGTCCCTGCTGTTTCCTCCCTTCACGTGCTTGAGTTCATCCAGGTGTTACCTTCTCAGAGCGTCTTCCCTTGAGTCCCCATCCATCCTGGGTCTCCCTGCTATTCTCTAACATGCAGGGTTTATTTTCTTTCATAGCATTTAATGCAACCAGCAATTACTTGCCTCCATCACTGGAGTAGGACTTTGTCTCAAATACTCCTGTATTCCTAGTACCTGGCACAAAGCAGGTATTCAGCAAATACCACTGAATAAATGAATGAAGGCAATGCTTCCTAAGCTCTCTGGGCCTCATTTATAAAATGAGTGGCTTGAAGAAGCCCTGTGAATCTCACACCTGTTTACACATCAGAATCTCCTGGAGAGCCTTAAAAAAATACAGATTCCTGGGCGGCACCTATGGTTCAGTGGGTAGGACGCCAGCCCCATATACAGAGGGTTACGGGTTCAAACCCGGCCCCGGCCAAACTGCAACAAAAAAATAGCTGGGCGTTGTGGCAGACATCTGTAGTCCCAGCTACTCTGGAGGCTGAGGCAAGAGAATTGCCTGAGCCCAGGAGTTGAAAGTTGCTGTGAGCTGTGACAGCACAGCACTCTACCGAGGGCCAGGGCAACAAAGTGAGACTCTGTCTCTACAAAAAAAAAAATAATAATAAAATACAGATTCCTATGCTCAAACCTGAGAATTCAGATTCAGTTGTTTCTGAGTGGAGGTTCAGGGAGTTGATACGCTTAATAACCTCTCCCAGAGATGCTGCTACAAAGCCAGAGGCTCTGTGATCCCCACCTGGCTCTGACATTCAATCGATGAACCCATAGCCAACTACTTTACTTAGGTATTGTAGCTGGATTCCAATGTGAGAGGCCGATGAGGAGGCAGCAGTAGAGCATCGTTAAGAGAAAGCACAACTAAATCTTCTGTGTCAAATGAGGCTAATTACACTCGCAAAACCCTCCCTGTCAGCATATGGATAAAATGCACAGTGCAAGCAGCTGGGAGAGATTTACCCACTTCCCACGCTCATTCAGCAAGATGCAAGTCAAATGAAGGAGGGCCCCTTTTAGAAATTCCTAAATCAGCTTAATCATCAAAAGCATCTGATCGCATTAAAACAAATGGAATTCATCAGAATAGAATTTGAATCTGAAAGTTTGCAAGCAACATTTCAGATCATTTTACCCGGTGAGTTTCATATTTGCATGCAAATGGTGGTTACTGTTTTCTTTATACACAATTCCATCTATAAGTCTCCCAGTTGCTTTCTGTAAAAGCAAAACAATTTTAAAAAGCTTTTTGATAGGCTGGGTATGGTGGCTAATGTTGCTGGACCAAGAAGTCCATCCACCTGTGGCCCAAGCCACTCGACTGAGAAGTTAATGAAAGAGTAACAGTTCCACTTTTATTTACAGAAAAGCCAGCAATTCTGGAGAACAGAGAGGATATCTCCTCAAAGAGCTGTTCTGTTCTCCTGTTTCTTTTTGTTACTTTTATACCTACACAGCAAAAACATATGTGAACAATGTTATTCATCAGCATATTATACTTTAAACAGATTCCCTCTTTGTAGGTTAAAAAGTCAAAATATGGCTCAGCGCCTGTGGCTCAACGGGCTAAGGCGCCAGCCACGTACACCTGAGCTGGCGGGTTCGAATCCAGCCTGGACCTGCCAAATAACAATGACGGCTGCAACCAAAAAATGGCCGGGCGTTGTGGTGGGTGCCTGTAGTCCCAGCTACTTGGGAGGCAGAGGCAAGAGACTTGCTTGAGCCCACGAATTGGAGATTGCTGTGAGCTGTGATGCTACAGTACTCCATCCAGGGTGACAGCTTGAGGCTCTGTCTCAAAAAATAAATAAATAAATAAAAGTCAAAATATCTCTTGCTTTCAAAGTCCCTATATGTTCAGAGTATCTTTAGTTGGACTAATTTACAGCCAGTTGATACTTTACTGAGTGCAGAGTGCCCTTGGTCCTTGACCTATACTATGGAATCCAGTTTCCCATCTTATCTATGACAGTAGCCTTGGAAGTGAATAAACAATCTCCAGATGTTGGCATGTAGGCTCATTCGGCTTCACTGGCACCTGTCTAGCAGTGCCCTGTAAGTAATGGTTATTTAGGATAACAGTGGTTGCCATCACTAGCACTGTGGGAAGCTGAGGAGAGCGAATCTCTCACTCTCTCTTTTTTTTTTTTTTTTTAGAGACAGGGTCTCACTATGTTGCCCAGGTTGGACTGCAGTGGCTATTCACAGGTGCAATCCCACTACTGATCAGCACGGGAGCTTTGACCTGCTCCATTTCTAGGCTGGGCCAGTTCACCCCTCCATAGGCAACCTGGTGGCCCCTTGCTCCCATGAGGTCACCATATTGATGCTGAACTTACTGTCGACACCTGATCGGCATAGCACACTATAGCCCAGAACTCCTGGACTCAAGTGATCCTCTTGTCTCAGCCTCCCGACTAGCTGTGACTATAGGCACGCACCACCATGCCAGCGAGAGAGAATCTCTTAAGGCTAGGAGTTTAAGACCAGCCTCAGCAACATAGTGAAATACCGTCTCTAAAAAAGATTAATTAATGGGTGGCGCCTGTGGCTCAGAGAGTAGGGCACCAACCGCATATACCGAACCCAGCCCTGGCCAAACTGCAACAAAAAATAGCCAGGTGTTGGGGCAGGTGCCTGCAGTCCCAACTTCTTGGGAGGCTGAGGCAAGAGAATCACCAAAGCCCAGGAGCTCTAGGTTGGGGTGAGCTGTGAGGCCATAGCACTCTACCGAGAGGGATAAAGTGAGACTCTGTCTCTCCAAAAAAAAAAAAAAAAAAATTAATTAAGTAAAAATTTAGCTGGGCAGGGTAACATCTACATTTAGTCCCCAACTACTTGGGAGGCTGAGGCAGAAGGATTGACTTGAGGTTAGGAATCGCAGGCTGCAGCAAGCTACGATTGTGCTGCTGAGCTCCAGCCTGGGTGACGGAGGGAGCGCTTGTCTCAACATAGATAAAAGACTTTCTATTTACTGACATTAATACAGTGGTTTCTACCATGGAAATGACTTTTAAAATGTATGTTTTAAAAATGTACAATGTAGTAGGTGTAAATGCACTACATCTTTTAAATGCACTATATTTTATAATTGCCTTTATTTTTCGGTAAATGTTTCTGTGGAAAAAAATAAATGCATATTTCTGTGGTTATCCATGAAACATGAGAATGATATTTAACATTTATTGAGGTTTACTCTGGCTCATATATGTACATATAGTGCATGGCATATTCCCTCTCTGTATATATTATAGTTTCAGATATATATGTAAAACTTTAATTCTCTCAATAATTGCATTTAGTAGATACATTTATTGGATAAGGGCTAAGTTATCCAATATTACATAGTTTCTAAGGAGTAGAGATGAGATCTACATCCAGGGAGATTGATTTTATTTTGTTTGTTTATTTTTGTGACAGAGTCTCAAGCTGTCACCATGGATAGAGTGCCGTGGCATCACAGCTCACAGCAACCTCCAATTCCTGGGCTCAAGCGAGTCTCCTGCCTCCACCTCCGAAAAAACGCCCAAACATTGTTTGGTTGCAACCATCATTGTTGTTTGGTGGGCCCAGGCTGGATTCGAACCCACCAGCTCAGGTGTACGTGACTGGCACCTTAGCCCATTGAGCCACAGCCTGTTTATTTATATTTGAGACAAAGTTTCACTCTGTCACCCTGGTCACAGTGCAATGGCATCATGGTAGCTCAATGCAACCTCAGACTCCTAGGCTCAAGCAATCCTCCTGCTTTAGACTCCCAAGTAGCTGGTACTATAAGCATGTACAACAACACGTCCAGCTAATTTTTCTACTTTTTTTTTTTTTTTTTTGAGACAGAGCCTCAAGCTGTCACCCTGGAGAGAGTGCTGTGGCATCACAGCTCACAGCAACCTCCAATTCCTGGGCTCAAACAAGTCTCTTGCCTCTGCCTCCCAAGTAGCTGGGACTACAGGCACCCACCACAATGCCTGGCCATTTTTTGGTTGCAGCCGTCATTGTTGTTTGGTGGGCCCGGGCTGGATTCGAACCTGCCAGCTCAGATGTACGTGGCTGGTGCCTTAGCCTGTTGAGCCACAGGTGCCGAGCCATAATTTTTCTATTTTTTGTAGAGACCTCACTCTTGCTCAGGTTGGTCTCGAACTCCTGAACTCAAGGGATCCTCTCTCCTCAGCTTCCCAGAGTGCTAGCCACTGCATCAAGCCAAGACTGACTTTAGATCCTCGTCTTTCATAGTTAGCTCTGTATTTTCCAAAGTATGAAGATTGAAAAGTTAATTCACAGAATATTAGTAGGTGATTTTTGAAAGAAAAAAGCATAAATTACCTAAATAAAGTTGGGGACTATTGCATTCAAAACTGGATTTCTTTAATACAGGATTTCTCAGAGTCTCTAGAAGCTGATGTGTGAGGCTGGACATGGTGGCTCGCATCTGTAATCTTAGCAATCTGGGAGGTTGAGGCGGGTGGATTGTTTGAGCTCAGGAGTTCAAGACCAGCCTGAGCCAGAGTGAGAACCTGTCTTTAAAAAAAAATAGCCAAGTGTAGTGGCAGGTACCTATAGTCCCAGCTACTTGGGAGGCTGAGGCAGGAGGATTGCTTGAGCCCAAGAGTTTGAGGTTGCTGTGAGCTATGATGCCACAGCACTCAACCAAAGGTGACAAAGTGAGACTGTCTCAAAAAAAAAGAAAAGAAAATATTAGTACTTCCATTTAAAACTTTTCACATTTCCCCCCCCCCCCTTTTTTTTTAACATGTTTCAAGATTTTATATGTACAGTATAAATATTGGAATAGTAGATGCACATAATTTGGAAATAATTTAATATGCATATTTTGGGGATGGGTCTCAATAATATTAAGAGGATCACTTAGCCATACATATGAAAAACATATGATTTTTTTCATATTCTTTGACCCAGCAATTTCACTTCTTGGAACTTACTCAATTTACCCTAAAGAAGTGGCATGTATGCAAATATCTATCTGCAGGGATATTTATTGAAGACCTCTTATGCTTGTGAGAATTGAAGACAATCTAAATAACAATTGAGGATTGGTTACATAAATTATGGTACATCCATAGTAAGAATCCCATCAAGGAGCAATTAAAACTATGTTGTAGTAGGACATACAATTGCTTAGAAAACAAATCCTGATTTTGTCAGTAAAAGAAACAGATGACAAAAGATGATAGATTGCATATGCCTAAAAGAAATGGATTAGAATGATAAACCATAATGTTAATGGTGGTGGCTGTGTGATGAGTCGGAGAAAATTCTTGTTTTCTTAATGCCTCCCTGTTCTATCTTTTGTACAATAAATGCATATTTCTGAATAAGTATATTCACAAAGTTCAAAGTTTGAAAATTACTAAAGGGTATACAGTAATGAAATCTTTTTCTCAGCCCTGTCTCCCAGACAACCTATTCCATTCTCCAAAGGTATCCAAGGTTTTCTGTTCTTTGACTATCTTTCCAAGGATATGTTTTATTGTTAAAATGTGTATATTTACATATATTTGTCACACAACAATAACATGCAATAAACACCATTTTGTACTTTGCTATACTGAATAACCTTAGACACATTTCATTTTGTGTATGAATAACCTTATACACTTTTCACTTTACCCATGCGGAAGCATATCTGGAGGACACATTCCTAAAAGTGGAATTGCTAGGTCCAAAAAAATTTGTATTCAGACAAATGTGGTCATATTCGAAAAAAATGAGTTATGAAAAAAATCATCTCATGGTTTCTTCTAGTACTTTAATAGTATTTTTTTTAATTTTCTTTTTCTAATAGATCCATTTTAATTGATCTTAGCTTAATGGAAACTTAATAAGAAAAACAATTTACAATATCAAACTCCTCACTCATAGTAGAAATTCAAGTGCTGGTTGTCCCCATCTGTTAGATCACAGGATCTAGATGCAAACAGGAGATCTTACAAAGGTTCAGCTTACACAGTGGATGAATAACACAGCAAGACCTCGGCTGTGCTGGGTACTGTATGCCACTTTCCTCGCTTCCAGAGTCACGTTGTAGTGAAGAGGCAGACCCAAAGAGCTTGATTTCTACCTTCAAGTGAGTTTTTCACTCCAAAACAACTCAAGTTGCTGGGTGGATTTCCCTTCTGAAATATTGTAAGTTGCTTTAATACTTAAATGAAAAGAAGCAGAATCCCCTGGAATATTGGGGTATGTAGGTATGAGTTGCATGAGTTTGAGTGTGGCAGTGGAAGGGCATGCATATAAGAAGAGAATGAATTTTATTCCTACAGAGATTCTGTAAACCTGCTGCTAGCTGGTGAACCGAGGCAGCAGCTGTACTGAAATGTCAGATGGATTTGCACAGCTGACTCAAGTTGTTGAAAAGAGAGCAGCATAGTAGTTCCCACAAATTGACCCCTATCCAGCCAAGCCCTGCTTAATATAGATCCAACACAAGCTTAGCTGTGATCACTCCTAGCTGTTCAGCAAACACCACCGAAGTTCTGGGGGAAAAAATATCTCCAGGGTGTTTTGACCTGGGACACTTAGTAGCTGGGAGAATCTTCTTAAAGCTTTTATTTCTTCATCTTTAAAAAAATCATCTTTGATTATTTCTTCTTTTCTAGTAAAATAGAAATCTAGAGGAAAAATAGAATGTCAGAGCACAGCAGGAATTCAGATCAAGATGAACTCTTTGGTGAGGAGATTAATGAAGATGAAATCTTGTCCAACTTGTCCCCTGAAGAACTGAGAGAACTGCAGTCGGAAATGGAAGTAATGGCACCTGACCCCAGCCTTCCCGTGGGGATGATTCAAAAAGATCAAACCGACAAGCCACCAACAGGGAACTTTGATCATAAATCTCTCATTGACTATATGTATTGGGAAAAGGCGTCCAGACGCATGCTGGAAGATGAACGTGTCCCCATCACCTTTGTGAAATCTGAGGTAATCAGGGACTCGTGTATAACAGAGAAATGTCTATCAGGGGTCTTGTGTTGTGATTGTGATTTCTCAAGACTCTAATATTTGGTTCTGTTTTATTTTTGTTGCATCTAAATTAAATCATAATATTTAATCGTACTCCAGACTGGAATTTTCTGAAACACTTACATCATATAGTTAAGAGGGAAAAGCTGGCAATTTTTTGTAAATGCTATTTTTAATATTGCTATTGGGTTTCTTGCATAGGAAAGTCTGTGTCCCATAACAGTGATACTTACTGACTTTACTCATAATCTTAACTGATTTTCTTTTCTTCTTCTTTTTTGTTTGGATCACAGACCTCTTTGAGGAAAGCTCAGTACCCTCTCTCTTTGGCACATCCATGCATAGTCAATATTTCACAGTATCAAAAGTTTTACAGTCCTCCTGAAATCTAACCACACACTTTGCAATTAAACCAAGCTGAACCACTGAAAATGTCTAATATTCCTACCGTATGTTGGCTATCAGTGATGGCATTTAGAAATTGATAGCTACTAAGCTGTTAATATTAAATATAGTTCTTTCTTGAATACTTTTTAATCTAAAAACCAGAATTGTCTTTGATTCTATAAACATGTTGAATATCAGCATTTTTTTTTAATGTTGAAAATGACTTAGCAAAAAGAGGACAGAAATCCCCTCGGCTGGAGTCTCCTTCAGTTTTATACCTGCTGGTATAGATGTATTTTGTCACATTACTCCTATACTAGCTATAATTAAGGAACGTTGTCAATTGGCTTCATGGTCAGAAGAATTTAAACAACTACTCAGCTCAAGAAAATAGTTGGCTTGATCATATTAGAGTTTAAGGTACACTTCGCAGACATTTTACAATGGAAGTCAATAGATTAAAAGCCAATTTTATATGAGCACTGATTTCAGGGGAGAAAAGGATAATACTTTTAACATTTTTTTCTTCCTCTGATGTAATTTAAACAGCTTAATGGTTGGCTCCCCCTGCTGGGAATTATGAGAATGGCAGGCGTGGAGACTTCAAGTAGTTAAGGGGGACTGGTCTTTTCAACCTATATACGTCATGAGCATTAAGATTAAGTTCTTGTTCACAAGAACCATTGTCTCAAATTGCTGGACAAGCTTTCAGAATCGCTCCTATGAGGTAAATTTGTTATATAGAAAAGCACAATAACTGAGGTACAGAAATGTAATGAACATTACTGATATAAGACTGTCATTTGCTCTCCTAGACTATGCAATTATTTCTAACTCTCTGCATAACCTGTTCCATCTTATAGCTGGCCCTGACACCTAGGCATGTACTTGCAAAAGAAACTTGACTTATCCAATTGTCCTTGGAGTAACCAGGGTAGTTTATTTTTTGTTTTGTTTTGTTTTGAGACAGAGTCTCATTAAGGCTGGTCTGGAACTCCTGAGCTCAAGCTATCCACCTACCTCGGCCTCACAGAGTGCTGGGATTATAGATGTGAGCCATTGTGCCTGGCCCCAGGGCAATTTTCAAAGAACTGAGGCAATAAAAGAAAAAGAAATCAAGATTTTGAAAAATGTATTCTAAAATATCAAACTGTTTTCATTTTCCCCACCTTATGTTATATTCTCAGGAAAATTTAATGTACGTGCTATGCAGATTAGCAGACATTTTAGGAATGTAAATTTTAGTCAGGGAAATAAAGAAATTACTGTGCAACTCAAGACTGTTGAGTATAAAGATGCCTATTCAGCATATTCAATACAGTATATATTGATGAACAATATTCAGTGTATTGATGAACAACTCTACAAAGTTTTTCAAAACAATTTTTTATCTGTTTCTACAATGGAACACTATTTTAAAAAACCATATAAGATCTGTGAACGAAATTAACCAGGTTTCATCTTAATGCTACATTGAGGGAGATAAACAGCTAAAAATATGCTCGTGTTTCTATAAAAACATCTTTTCTTTTGGTTGCATTTGTTTATACAACTTATATGTATAATTTGTCATTTAAAAACAAAAATACCCACTCACTCCAGAATTACATAATATAGAAAGTGAAAGTTCTCCCAAATGCCTCCTCTTAAGAGTTTTCTTAATGGTTCTGTCCCTTCCTCAAAAATAATCATTAATTTGGTAAACATTCCAACAGATTGTTATCCTAAACATATAAACCTTTACATATTATATGTGTGTGTATATACATATACACATACACAAATGGAAAAAGATCCATATAGTTTAGTGGCTTGTTTTTTTGACTTAATAAATATTTTTACCTCCAATAGATACTACTCCATATTCCTTCACTGCTATGTATTCTCACCCTCATAAACCTCTCTTCTAGGAAAACACTCAAGAACAGCATGAAGAAATAGACAAAGGTAATAAAAATATGTATCAATTTTTAAAAGAAAAGCTCAATAATGATATAGCTGCAAACAAGAGAGAATCAAAAGGCAACAACAATGTCCAAGACACAGATGATGAAGATGAAAATAATGGCGATGATGAAGAAGACAATGATGAGGATGAGGATGATGAAGATGAGGATGATGGAGAAGATGATGGAGAAGAAGAAGATGGTGAAGATAGTGATGAAAAAACAAAGAGGGAAGAGGAAGGTGAAGCAAAGAAGCAAATTAGAAATCGTGAGAGCAACTGCCAGCAGGCAATTAATAAAGTATTCGAACAACAGAGAGAAAGACCAGAGGCCCAAGAAAAAAGTGAGAAAAAAATATCAAAGTTAGACCCTAAGAAGTTAGCCCTAGATACCAGTTTTTTGAAGGTAAGTGCAAGGCCTTCAGGAAACCAAACAGACCTGGATGGGAGCTTGAGACGAGTTAGACAAAATGATCCTGACATGAAGGAACTCAACCTGAACAACATTGAAAATATCCCTAAAGAAATGTTACTGGACTTTGTCAATGCAATGAAGAAAAACAAACACATCAAAACTTTCAGCTTAGCGAATGTGGGTGCAGATGAGAGTGTGGGATTTGCCTTGGCTAACATGCTACGAGAAAATAGGAGTATCACCACTCTCAACATCGAGTCCAATTTCATTACAGGTAAAGGCATTGTGGCCATCATGAGGTGTCTCCAGTTTAATGAGACACTCACTGAACTGCGTTTTCACAATCAAAGGCACATGTTGGGCCACCATGCCGAAATGGAAATAGCTAGGCTTCTGAAAGCAAACACCACTCTCCTGAAGATGGGCTACCATTTTGAGCTTCCTGGTCCCAGAATGGTGGTAACTAACCTGCTCACCAGGAATCAGGATAAACAAAGGCAGAAAAGACAAGAAGAACAAAAACAGCAGCAACTCAAAGAACAGAGAAAGCTAATAGCCATGTTGGAGAATGGGCTGGGGCTTCCCCCTGGAATGTGGGAGTTGCTGGGAGGACCCATGCCAGACCCCAGAATGCATGAGTTCCTTCAGCCGCCACCCCAGCCTCCCAACCCCCAAGTAGCACCCTTGAGTCGAAAAAATGAAACGCTGAAAAAGCCATCTCAGACTCCACAATACAGGACGGACCCGGACTCCTTCCGTGTGGTGAAGCTGAAGAGAATCCAGCGCAAATCTCGGATGCCAGAAGCCAGAGAATCGCCTGAGAAAACCAACCTCAAAGATGTGATCAAAACGCTGAAACCAGTGCCGAGAAATAGGCCACCCCCATTGGTGGAAATCACTCCCAGAGATCAGCTCTTGAACGACATTCGTCACAGCAACGTTGCCTATCTTAAACCTGTAAGTAGAAGGAGGCAGAAGTGGTGAATGAACACCACAACCAATGCATCCCAACTCTGTCCCCTATTAGCCTTAACCCAAGGAGATACTAACTGTGACCCATTGGGGAAAGCCAGTGAGCATTACCAATAGGTATAAATAACTGGTTGTCCCTAAGGATGTATATTTGCAACACACCTTATATATAGACACAACCTTATGTAGGTCTGCATATAGTACACTTATATACAGTGGAACCTATGTGATTGACCATACAAGGGACTGTAACAAACCAGTCAACATATGGAGGTGGTCAATATAGGGAACTACTGTATGGATACATATATGTGGTGCATGTCTGGTCTGTGAAAATTATGTCAACAGAAGGAGGTGGTCTGCATAGGGAGGTGGCCAACATGGAGGCTCTGCTGCATAGGTACACCTATATGTCGTCTTTAACAACCTTATTAGAAGCTAACATTTGCCAGCTAACATTTACCGTCGTAGGCTAGAGTGATTACATGAATTAACTCAAATCAACTTAAACATATAAGGTAGGTACTATTGTTCTCCCCATCTTATAAAAAGGAGACTGAAGCTAAGAGAAATTAATAACATAACATGTCTGGAAGATACAGCTAGAAAGCAGTAAAGCTGACATTGAATCCCAGTTCCGAGTCCAGGCTTTTACCCACCTTGTGCCATTCAGAACCCTCCAAGTGCATATTCCAAATCATCCATTGCAAGCCACACAGACCTGACTCTCAGATCCCCAGCACTTGCTGTGAGGAATAAATAAAAATGAGGCCTAATTAGGCCAGTTGTTTATAGATAAATGAATGCTTCCAAAATTCTTAAAAATAGTCAGTTCTTTTTTAGTAGATGAAGAGAGACTACTTGCAATTGCATTTCCACTGCTCACAGGCAGGCAAATGGTAAATTTCAGGTTAGGTAGACATGAGTTAATGGAGCATCAAAATATTTTACTATTTTAATATTTACTATGATTCACTATTACAAAGTGGAAAAATTTTATTTTGCAGCTTATGTTACAGAAATGAAAAATTTGGGGTCATTTTTATGATGGCTTTCATGGAGGCTGAAAGACATGTTCAGTGGCCACAGCTGATTGGTAATTAACTGTATTATTTTAAAATATTGTGTGTAATTTAGCCAAGATGTAACTTTAACAGAATAGTCAATGTATTATTTCATCATACAGATTCACAATTCCTTCAAGGAGTGTTAAACAAATTTCCATGCAAGCTTGTTCTTTTTCTATTTTAAAAAGCTTTATTTTTCTAAAGTAATTGTGACTTATTCACATATATAAATGTGTCTGTTCCTTACTCTAAATTCCTAGTAATACAGAATACAATATTCCTTTATTCTAAATCAAAGATGACTTTCATCCATAATTTAGAGAGAGTCTGATTCTTCCTGGAGCAAGAGCCAAGGTGAGAACAGTGGAGGTCACATGAGGTCAGGCGCCGGTTCTTTCCTTGCCCTTGGGCACAACACCAAGGCTTTCTGCACCTGCTCTTCACTGGCAGCCAGAGCTCCACAGGGTGGGGGTGGGAGGTGAACTGAGGTGGCATTTGAGAGAAACTTGCTCTGTTACTTTTTCAGTAACACTGGCAAAGAATATCCAGCCTACCACGTAGATATCCAACCTGGTAGTTCCAGAGGACAACAGACTGAAAATGATGGGAAGTCTTTTAGAATCTAAATAGCATGTGGTTTCAGAATAGAGGAAGGAATGGAGTTCAAATGATCATATGAATCAATTCTCTGACTTCTGAAGGAAAGTCCTGAGCAAATCTGCTTTCCTTGAGTCTATTTCGTTTTAGCTATCTACTAATTCTTCAATGCAGCACATACTACGTATGTCAGGAACACTTTGGAAGTAGAGCAGTGGATAAGTCAGGTACGGTCTTGACCTCACATAGAACTTACACTGCAGGTTTTATAATCTTTCAGAGTCAAGACCCTTTGACTTTTACTCAATTGAGAACATTTCAACTTTGGGTCTAGACCCTAAAGCACAAGATAAAATAAAAATAAAATAAAATATATTCATGATGATAATTTTGAAAATACAATACCCTACCAAGTACTTCCTTTTTTTTTTTTTACTTTAATCAATTTAAAAATGTTATGGATTTTTAGTGTGTTTGGTGGTGGTATTTTTTTTTTAAGTAATCTAAGAAAGAAAAACTTGTTGCAGAGTAAACTCAGCATGCTTTTTGAATGACAATCTTGTGTATCACCCTCTGCTTTGAAATGGCTTTTATCTATTCTGGAGATTGGCAGTTTCTCCTGCATTCAGTTGCCTGGTTTGGCCTGCAATAGGCATCTTTTTGCATGTATCTCAGTTACTAAATGTCGCACGGCTTTATCTATTTGGTCCTAGAAAATATTTGTGGAGGAACAAGTGGAAATGCATTTATCCTCTGGTGAAAATGTGCTTCACTAATACTAATTTGCTTCCCGCTGATGTGTTTTTGTGCCTTTCTGCATATACAATAAAATTCTGCTTTAAAGCTGAATCGTAGCGCAATCTTTTAAAAGACATTTTAATTCTTTAATCTTTTTTGATTTCATTTTAGATTTACAGAAGATCGAAAGTAGTGCAAAGAATTCTTAGATATCCATTACATTTTACTATATAAGCTTTATCATTCTTTAAAAGCTATTTTAAGTAGCAATACATCTGCAGGTGTATAGTACCAATGAGGCACATAACTCAACAGAAGCAGTAATTGCATGAATAACTACGATGTGTTCTCACTTGGTTTGCAGCCAGCTATTGTAGAACACCATCCATGGTAAGAGGCATTCTAATTTCATAGTTGTTTAATTATCATAAAGTGTGCACCTTAGACTCAATGAAATATTATAAATGCCACGAGTGGTGATATCACAGAATCCCAGCAAAAAGGTATATTTTTGGCAAATCATATGAGACAAGAAAACACTCACTTTATAGAAGGGAAATGAAAGGAGTTTTTGAATTTCAGGCAGAGATGCTCTTCAAATCCCTGCATTTTCAAGTTAAAACACTATATTAAATCTTGTGATTTTTGTTACTGATGTTTTTAATAAGAACATGGACTATTTCAAAATGTAGAAATTACTCTTAGGAAACTTAAAAAGAATAGTTATTTTCCTCTCACAGGTTTAAAAATAATTTCTGTATTTTCTATAATATATCCCAATCATCAGTTTATGTTTTAAAATTATTTTTCAAAATGTTTAATGCTACAAAAAACAAAGCAAAAAAAAATTTAGTGCTTTAATTTTCTCCCTATCCCATACCTTTGTCCTGAGGTGCCAGAAATGAAGTTGCCAGCAAAAAATAAAGGAAAATCCGTATAGTTGCTTGGCTTGAATGCTACCTCCTCCAAGAAGCTACTCATTCAAATCAGTTTAAGAGAAATTTACTCTGTGGGACAGGTATTGAAAACTGTTGGGCTACAGGGCAGATGTGAAGGCCTGCTTTATTTGGCTTAGATATTATCGGGTTAAGTTTTAAATGTCACATGCGAAAATCCAGATATTTGGCCCCACTTGAAACATTGGGCGGGGCCACATGGCATTTGCATGATATTGACCCTAACTCTGACCCTGTTTCTGCGCTTGACATCTTTTCTGAGATGGGTAATGAACTCTCCAGTTCCCCTTCTTGGCCCTGCAGACTGACATGCTTCACTTACTTACATTACCAATTTGCCTCCTAGAAAATTTTTTTAGTTTGCTCTTGTGGTTAGCAGTGTGTTATGAAATCTTTGTCTTATCTAACACCCTGAATTTGATAGATAATGACTAATTCATTTCCCTCTGTGTTACTACCTCTGAATCAATATAATATTAGCAGAAAGCAAAGGACAGTAGGCTTGTACAGGCTTATCCCTCCTTGACAAATGTATGCTTTTCTTTTATCTTCAAAAAATTTGTGGTCTGC
Organism: Perodicticus potto; assembly: GCA_963574655.1. Classification (NCBI taxonomy): domain Eukaryota; kingdom Metazoa; phylum Chordata; class Mammalia; order Primates; family Lorisidae; genus Perodicticus; species Perodicticus potto. The sequence continues at coordinate 38,497 of CAUYRH010154854.1, forward strand.
TCACCACTGACCATCTCAGATGAATATTTATAGACTCTTCACTGAGATAAATTCCCATTTGCAGCAACTGTTTAATTCACTGAAGCCCACTGCATTCATAGCATATTTAAGCTTCTGTGCCAGTCAAATAAGGTAACTATGTTAGCATTCGCTCAGCTTCTGTCTGGGCTCAATTATGTACATCTGAACGGCTCCCATCCAGTTGGCTAAAGCCATTGATGAATTTACCTCTAGAAAGACTTCAGTATAATAATACCATGAGCAGCTGGAGTTCACCAAAAGACCCTGTGACATATTAGTAGTTGCTTTGATTACAGAATTTAAGTTTATAGACTCTTGAGCATTCATTGTCATCTCTGGCTGTTTCTTTTTGCCTCATTTATAAGACCTTCTTTCTCTTTAACCAGACTCTATCCTTTTGCTTTTTTCTCCTCTTTCTCATCTTTTCCCTTAATTAATAGAACAATCCCGAAATCAAATGTCCCTTTTCCTTTAAATCACTCAGGGAGTTCTTTCTTTCTTTCTTTTTTTTTTTTTTTTTGAGTGTCTCACTCTGTCACCTTAGCTAGAGTGCCATGGTGTCATTATAGCTCACAGCAACCTTAAACTCTTGGGCTCAAGTGATCCTCTTGCCTCAGTCTCCCAAGTGGCTGGGATTACAGGTGCCTGCCGTAACGACCAGCTGGTTTTTCTGTTTTTAGTAGAGATGGGATCTTGCTCTTGCTCAAGCTGGTAGTCTTGAACTTCTCAGCTCAAGCAAGGCAGCCTCCTAGAGAGCTTGGATTACAGTTATGAGTGGCAATGTTGGCCAGTCAGGGATTTCTTATCGTCTTTATTGAATCTATCCCCAAACTAAGCTTTTCCTTTTTAGGCCTGGTGATGGTTTCTAGTTTCCAGTTTTCCATGGTCTCTCCATTCTATCATACATTCAGGTCTAAAACTCCAAAGTTATCTTCACTCCTTTTCTATGACTTCTTTTCTCTTCTCCCTTCCTCTCCTTTCCTCTCCTTTCTCCCTCTTTTTCCTCTCTTCCCTTTCCCTCCTTTTATTTCCCCTTTCTGTACCCCATTTCCCTCCTCTCCTTTCTTCTTTCTCCCTTTCCCCTTCCCTCTCCAATAAAGAAACCAGGAGTATGGGGTGGTGCCTGTGGCTCAAAGGAGTAGGGCGCCAGCCCCATATGCCGGAAGTGGCTGGTTCAAATTCAGCCCCGGCCAAAAACTGCAAAAAAAGAAGGAAAGAAAGAGTATCAGTGAGAACCACAGCCAAGCATAGATCATAGCTTTGGAAATGTTATGATTCTTTTAAATGGAGTCTCCAAAGGAAAAAAAGCTATGTGACATTTCACACTCATCTCAAAAGAGCATAGAAAGCCCAGGAATTATATAGACCAGAAATTGCCTGCCCTTAATACCTAGTGGGAAAGACAGTTTTTGATATGCTTTTCTAAAGTCTATATAGTGATCCTCAAACATTTAAAGTACATGACAATCACCTGGAGGGCTAGATGCAGACTCCTGAGCCCACCCCCAGAGTTTCTGACAACAGATCTTGGACCTATAATTTAAATTTACTTCTAAATTTTAAAAGTAAATAGGAATCAAGAAGTCTCTTTAATATTTCTTTTCCAATTAGTGACTCATTCTTCCTTTCCCCAGTGACCTGAACCATCAGCTTGGCCATTTTATAAACATGTTAATATGTCTCTGGGTTTCCTATGCTGGGACAGTGCCACATTGGAACCCTTCCGTGCATATATAAACATATATGGGAACTAACATATAAAATGCTTCCCCCTCGATTCCAAAATACAAAAACACACTGTTTTAGCTATTTATTGAAGCTTTATAGTTATTTTAACTCTCTGGCTGTAGTTGTTCTTAACTACTGATACTGTCCATGTGTGCCAAGGTGAGTCACACCCCTCCTTTCTCAAAGTCTGGGATGAGGGAAGGAGCACGTGGATGACCTCTTGACCTGAGGGTTGGGCAGGGAACAGCAAATCAAAGATCTTCTCTCGTGGCCATGATGCTGGAAAACATTCCTCGGCCAGGTGTGGGCAGAGAACAGGCTGTAAGAGGAGCCATTGCAGATGGTCAAATGGTTCATCACATTTGACCTGGGCACTAGTGGGAGAAGCATTCTTAGTCATTATTACACAAACTCTGAGTGTCCTTTGGACTATGTCAGTGTCCTCTGGAAGGTGCATACATGGTAGATGACTCACTCGCCTAAGATACAACACCACTTAAAGCCCTCTAACAATTTGCCTTATCTATGCCTTTAACAATTTGCTGTTCTTATGAAAGAAAAGTACGAAGTGGGTTTGTAGTCTAATGTTGCTCTTTTCTATTTTAATTTTCTGTTTGAGGCAGGTCTCTAGATAATGTTTTAAAATTTTACCAAGCTTTAAATTAGGAGTGTGCTTCAAAGAAGAAAGAAAGACCCATTTTATTTTACCTTTTTTTTTTTTTGTAGAGACAGAGTCTCATTTTGTCGCCCTTGGTAGAGTGCCGTGGCGTCACACAGCTCACAGCAACCTCCCGCTCTTGGGCTTAGGTGATTCTCCTGCCTCAGCCTCCTGTAGCTGGGACCATAGATGTCCGCCACAACGCCCAGCCATTTTCTCTTGCAGTTCAGCCAGGGCAGGGTTCGAACCCGCCACCCTTGGTAAATGGAGCTAGCACCCTACTCACTGAGCCACAGGTGCCGCCTTTTTTTTTTTTTTTTTTTTTTTGTGACTGAGTCTCACTCTGTCACCTGGGTAGAGTACCATGGTGTCATGGTAGCTCACAGAAACCTCAAACTCCTTGGGATCAAGCAACCCTCTTGTCTCAGCCTCCTGAGCAACTGGGACTACTGGCATGTGCCTCCATGGCTGGCTAGTTTTTTCTATGTTTAGTAGAGATGGGGTCTCATTCTTGCTCAGGTTGGTTTTGAACTCCTGAGCTCAAGGGATCCTCCTGTCTCAACCTCCCAGAGTGCTAGGATTATAGGAGTCACTGAGCCCAGCCCAAAAGATCCATTTTAAAAAGAACACCTTATATTCTTGTGGTGGTATTTTCACAGGCAGTATATCAGAATGGGCACCAAAATCAGACAGATTCGGTCCAAATCCTACTTCCTAGCTGTAAAACTTTAGGCAAGTCACTGTCTTCTCTGAGCCACTTCTGTCTCATTGTATATAGGATACAATGAGATGTTTTAAAAATAAATGTTAACATTGATTGCTCCCTTCTATCATATAACTTAATCCTTACAATAGTCTTGACAATTAGATGCTGTTATTGTCATTTACAGCTGAGAAAACTGATGCCCCAAACCACAAACTGGCAAAGAGGCAGGCTTTGAAGCCAGGCTGACTCTGGCGCCTGCCTCCTTGTTTCAGGAAGTGCTGGGCCATGTGCTCAGAGTCCTTGGAACGACCGACAAATGGTGCGACAGTGGCTATTGTTGTATCGAGGCTTTGGGGCTCTCTGTCACCAGAATTTCTAATCCATTTTGCATCCTTGGAGGCATGTGAATTTAGAAATTTTTGCTGCCAAGCTCTTGACTAGCCAGGATTAATTTTCTCCCTTTTCTTCGAATGCTTAAATCACAGGTACAACTTCCAAAAGAACTGGAATAAGAGTAACTCAATCTTCTAGAAGAGTAAGAAATTGAAACCACGACCCTTGGATCACAGCTTGAACACTGCATCAGCAGGAGTCCTTCTTGGATACAGGCAGCAGACCTGGGAACAATGCTAATATCTAATGGGGTATTTGTAAGAGGCAGAATGCTTGGGCCATGATGAAATCAGGGCTGAAGAGAAAAGGGAAGGGGATAAAATACTAATATTCAGAGGCAACGCTTTCTACTTCCAATCAATACAAGTGACTTAGGTGAAATTTAGAGTCATGTTTCCAGAAGCAGATGTTTGAAACATGTTTTGGTAAACTTTCACTTTACTATTGCTTTCTTCTGGTAAATAACAATAAACAGAAAGTGTAAACAGAAATGTTAACTCTTTCATTCTCATTTTTCCTCCTTCCATCCCATCTGATGTATTTTATTACACGGCATCTTAAAGGGAACAAATGGTTTCACCTTATGTAAATGTGACAAGTAATTGAGCTCTTGGCTCTTCTAATTCTTGAAACGGAAGGACCGTAATGAGCTCTTGTCTGAAGAATCAGTGGAGATTTCCAGTTTCCAACCCTGCCTAGCTATCTCCCTCAGCCACTCCCTTGGTGTTTTAGAGTATTCTTCCAATCAGGGTATCTGTGAAAAGCAGAACATATAAGCCACAGAATGTGAAAAAAAAAAGTATGGCCAGAAAAAGTAATGTAAGCCTTGCATATATATAAACTTCCCTGCAGTGAGTGCCCATCTATGACAAATGAAGACAGCATGCTGCTTTTGCATAAAATTTTTTTTGATAGTGTATTTACAAGTTCTTGATTTTTATATACACACACACACACATTTAAGTTGGTCTGTGCATCGAATTTGATCTTGTTGCTCTCCTCAAAAAACTTCTAAAGGAAACACTATAGGATTAAACTTAAACTCCTGGGCGGAGCCTGTGACTCAAAGACTAGGGTGCCAGCCCCATATACTGGAGGTGGCGGGTTCAAACCTGGCCCAGATCAAAAACAAAACAAAACAAACTTCTAAAGGAAACTCTGTAGGATTAAACTTAAACTCCTTATCCTATCCTTTAAAGTGCTCCTTTGCCTGGTCCCAATGTATTAATGCACACTTATCTCCCACAAATCTTTTATGCTCCTCTTGGTAAATCATCCTCATACCCACCCTTATGCTTGGGCTCTCTTTAACCCCTGCTAGAAGACGCCCCAAGAGGCCGCCCTCCTACTCTCCATTAATAAAAGTCCTACCCAATCTCCAAAGCCCAGGGCAGCTCTAGTCTCCTCCATAAAACCCTTCCCAAAAGCTTCAACCCATGTTGTTTTCCTCCAAGTTCCTAGAGCCTGTAATTATCCATTCTTGTCACTAGGTACCTAGAGTTTGAGATTGGGTAATAGCAAAAGTAGCAGGACCCCTAGAATTAGAAAATCGAGCTTTGGTGCCTTTTCATTCTTCTTTACCTGGGTGAATAACTGGCATCTTGCCTTTCTCCTCTGGTGTCATCACAGGTGGTACACAGCAAGCCAAACAGCCTGGGGAGAAAGGATCTAATGGTGACAAATGTAAAATGGTATCTTTTTTGAAGGACAAGCTATAGGAAAGAAATATGGTGTCTCAATTCTTTAAAGATAATTTAGTGTACACAAAGATACCTGAATTTAAATTATAGTTTTCAATCAAAAAACTAATTTGATTGGTTGATGGCTTTATTTTTCTCCTCCTTTAATACTTCCATAAAACATCCTTGTGAACTAGGCAGGATAGTTAAGAAAGGGCCACAATTGGTTGGGCATGGTGGCCCATGCCTAGCACTCTGGGAGGCAGAGGCAGGTGGATTGCTTAAGCTCACGAATTAGAGACCGAGCAAAAGTTAAGACCCCGTCTCTACTAAAAATAGAAAAACTGAGGCAAGAGGATTGCTTGAGCCCAAAAGTTGAAGGTTGCTATGAGCTATGACGTCACGATACTCTACCCAGGGCAACAGCTTGAGACTGTTTCAAAAAAATAAATAAAAAGGGCTACAATAAATAAAGCTTGAAGAGTCTAGCACATTCTGCATCTAAGAGGCTCGCCTCTAATATGACAAAGTGTTCTAAGCATAATCAGAAGCTTAATGTGAATTAGCAGTTGATGTTCTGGAAGGCCCTTATGCATCTGCTTGTATAGCCACAATGGTAATTGAAAGAGGATTTTAATCCTAGGTGTACCAATTTCCTAGTTAACTGCCTTGATACACAGGTTTTGTCAAGAACAGCAGTTCATATTGTGCTTTTTCTGTCTACCCATTCCCCACCCTAAAGATCTCAGTGGAAGATTTTAACTTGTTTTTAAGATGCAATAGTAATTTACAACATTTATATGCTTATCCTTCCAGAATTGACCACTGGCCATTAGTAATTATAATGGGTAAGTATATTTTTATTCAAGTTGGTACTTTCTCTAAATTTATTGCTTTTAGTTAGTAGGATTCACCTTTTAGAAGATGGAAAGGCCTAAAAAGTACATGAAATTCATGCCAGGTTTTTTAAAAAAAATAGGATCCCACTGGAATTCAGTTTTATTGTGGCTGCAAATTAATATAGCATTTAAGTTTTATTAAACAGTATTTAAACACAGCTAAGTGTGTTTGCTGTGTAGTAAGTATATCGTCACAGTACCGAGGCTGAGGCTGTCACTGAGTTCCTCAGGTATTTAACACACATCTGCATTAAATAGTCTCACAAAAAAAAAAAAAGTGTGATAAATTTTATTCTTCATATTTGGGTAAGGGTACAGACTCGAGACCATGTCTGTGAAGTCATGGTGATAGCACTGTGCTAAAGATAAAAGCTGTGTTCCGGCCAAGAAATTAAGCAAGAAAAATCAGAAAGAGGACATACAGGGGATGTTGCTTCTTATCCCAGGACATACAGGGTTCCCTCATCTTCACAGTTCAATGTTGGGGAAACCTCAATGTTTTCATCTATGAAATCACTCAATTGGCAGGCAAAACATTTTTTATAACCTAGTCCTAAAAACATGAGAAATAAAGGGACAAAAGTAACAATATACAAACTCGGGCTCTTAATTCTAATGTCTGTCTATAAATGCATGTGGTTGTAACAACTGCTATCTAAAATTGCCATGAACTGCAAAAGCCAGTAATCACTCCCATTTTTATTACCATTTTTAAGTCTTTTTGCTTGCTCATCTAAAGATGCTTTTCAGTTTTCAAAACATCAGCTATTATCATCCTCTTTGTACCCCTAAGGAATTAATAAAATGCACATTCATTATTTCTAAATGTTCCAGTTAAAAATTAAACAATAAAAAAAGGGATACATTATCGTTGACAGGTTTTTTTCATTATAACAACAAAAAATGCAATATAGACAGAACTCAAGTTTTGTTTTATTTTTGTCTTTTTTTTTTTTTTTTTTTTTTTTTTAGTAAGTCTGCCAAGAGTAATACAGGTTACATAGCTGTAACCTTCTTAAGGAAAAGGACCATTAAGTTAGCAACAAATACTTCCTGGTGAAAACACATTACTAGCATTTCAAAAATTTACAAAAATTTAACAAAATATTCTAAACAGCAATCTTCATATGTGTAAACAAAGTATCAATAACTGGTTTATCCAGTTTCCACTGCACATCAAACAGGCTGCAAAGTGAGAGAAATCGTCTTTGATTTTAAAAGAGTAATAATAAAAACTGAACTAATTCATACCCACATGTTACGATCCTAAGGGATATTTGGGGAGGACGATGCTGGAGGGAATTAGAGACAGGCTAAACTTGACATCATCTACTGTAACAATCTGTTCATTTACTCATATTGCCTTGATACTTTACAATGATTTTTTTTTTCCTATAGGATAACACTATCGTTGCTGTAGAACCCATAATTCTTTTATTTTCTTTGATTCCCCTAAAGAAATGTGTGATCCATTTCCCATTAGATTTCATAAACACACTTGAAACTTCAGACACAATAGGAGAGTGGTTTCCTTTCGGTTTTCTGAGGCCTTCTCCCTGCAGCATCAGAGACACTAACAGTTAGGCCTACACATACATGCTGCCATAGAGAGTTGGGTGGTACGTGCACCTCCTACTTCAAAAATACAAGCAGAAAGTAGGTCTGGAGAGGGGCAAACTGCAACTCAATTTCTGCTGCAACCCTTTCACCAGGAAAGCTAGGTTTATTCTTTCACTTTGCTGATATAGTCAGTGAATTTGCTGATATTTTCTTCCTGCTGTTCTAGGGCATCCAGGACAATGCCCATTGGTGTCTTCTTCAATCCTATTCCTTCGATTTTGTTCTCCAGCTTGTTCTTGAGGTTCCGGAGTCTCAGTGATGCATGGATAAACATCACTACAGAGAAGAAACACATGGTTACCACCAAAGCAACAATTCCCTTTTGCCCCATCAATATGATCTTCCTTTCTTTCAGTAAACTGTCTCAGTTATCTACAGTCCAATCTGCTTCTCATTGAGCCCCATCTTCAAATGGATCCTTGGACTTTTATATAAACGTCTTTGTTAAGTCATACATAGTTTTTTCCACGTGTGAAGCAAAATGTTGTATTCAGCTGGAAGGACCATATCTGGCAGCCACGCTGCTTCCTTCACTTTAATGCCAGGGGCGAATCAAAGTGATTCCAACCTACCTAGAAATCACCTAAGCTTTCCAGAAGGAACTCTTACTCAATTCGGAGATGATCTGTAATTTGTTCCCTGCAGGGAACAGAGACATATGCAGGAGGCATGTGGCTGGAATCCACCTTTCAAGTGCCTCCAGGAGGCAGTTTTCCAAAATGTTGCATATAGATTTTTAGATTAAAAAAAATAAGGATTTTTATAGAATTTATGTGGCCCACTGTTCCCCAAACTTGCTTGACCATTAGGAATTACTGGAGTTTATTAAAAAAGAGATGCCCTATCCTTTCTCCTGGACCTCCTGAACCATAGCCTTAAAGGGACGGGCCCAGGAATCTGTATCTAAGCAGTAACACCATGTGCTCGACACCAGTGATTTTCTAACTTTCATGCAAATCAAATAGAAAGCCTATTAAATGCCTGAATTCCTGATCTCCGCTACCATAAATTCAGACCGTGAAGACCAGTCCCATTAGATAACTGCTCCTACATCCTTTTTGTGATGTTAAGAAAAAGAAAACTAAGGTTCACTTACACAGCAAAGGAAAAGTGATACCAAACATAAAGACCATGACTCCCCCAAACATGGATATGAGGAAGTAGCTAGCCAGCATGACCGCCATGACAAACGTCGTAGGGTAGCGCTTCTTCATCTGGCGGAGGGCATCTTTATTGTGGGCTGCCCACACAAACACGGTGAACACCAGCACTACCACAATTCCTCCAAGGATCATGTTGAATGGGCTCAGAAATCTAAAATATAAAAAAAAAACAAAACAAAAAAACACAACAGGGTGAGACCAGCTGAGCAACAAGAACAGCAAAAGGAGGAAGAAGAGGGAAAAAGGAGTTAAAACAACTATTGGCAACTATGAGAATTTAGCAAGCATTTCATCTCAGTTGTTTCATTTAATCCTCATAACCTTAGGAAGGATACACTATTAATTCATTTCTCAAATAAAGAAACTTAGGCACAGAGGTTAGAAAATGGTGCAGCTGAAATTACACCCAGAGGGCCCAGTGGGGTGGCTCACACCTGTAATCCGAGCACTTGGGGAGGTCAAGGCGGAAGGATCTCTTGAGCTCAGGAGTTGGAGACCAGCTGGAGCCAAAGCGAGACCCCTGTCTCTACTAAAAATAGGAAAAGTAGTTGCGTGTTGTGGTGGGCGCCTGTTGTCCCAGCTACTCAGGGTGCTGAGGCAAGAGGATTTCTTGAACCCAAGAGTTTGGAGGTTGGGACAGTGCCTGTGGCTCAGTCAGTAAGGCGCCGGCCCCATATACCAAGGGTGGCTGGTTCAAACCCAGCCCTGGTAAAACTACAACAACAACAACAAAAAAGAGTTTGGAGGTTGCTGTGAGCTGCTATGATGCTACTGCACTCTACCCAGAGTAGCAGAATGAGATAACTGTCTCAAAACAAAACAAAACAGAAAAAAAAATCACACCCAGGCAGTCTGACTCTCACCAGATTAGTCAGTCCATCTCATTAGAAGCCCACAGTTTTGAGACTAAAACTTCTTTTGGAGGGGTTGTGCTTTGCTTCTATATCCCAGCCTCTACTACACAGTAGGTGTTATTTTCTTAGCTCAAGGACTTACTTAAATCCTCATAAAAGTCACCATGAGTAGGAGTAGAGGCCAGGCAATGGCCTCCATGGCCAGATCCAGTCTACAGTTACATTTTGGTTTGGCCAAAACAGTGTTTTTAAAAACTTTTACGCATGTGCTAAAAAAACAAGAACAAATAAAAAAACAAAAACATAAAACTTGGAATTTTTTACTTCTCCTAGAACAAGAAAATCTAACAATGCTAAGCCTACTTCTGCATCTGTCCACAAACGCTAGATTGCCCTCTCTGTCACACAGAACAAAGGCTTCCCATTTAGCCTCAGTCCCCACTGCTCTCTACTGCATGTCACACACAGAGGCCCACAGTGAGCTGCTATTAATCACTGCTTTTCTAAGAGCTGGCCTGAATTACTCTCTACATAACCCATCATGGAGGCATTGGAGTTTATGACTTCTGGTATAGAAAGCCCATTAAAAATCTTTTAAAAGGCTCAAAGTATCATTATGAGACGGGTTATCAGCTGAGATTTCCAAGCACATAGCTCCAGATTCATTCTTATATAAGCCAAAGGTCTTTGTTACATGATGACAATTACATGACTATTGCTAATGGGGCAAACACATCATGAAGAAGAAACTTAGACCAAGTATTTCATAAATGAGAATGACTGGGCCCTTACAGTCCCCTACCCCAACACACTGTGAATACAAAACCCTTGACAAGTCATTTGTAGGGGGTGAGTACAATGAGTTATTAACTTCTGACTCTAGAGACTAATGAAGATCATACTTGGGAAGCACAAACATAGTGTGTTTTCACCATGCTCTGAATATCACCGTGACTAACTTGAAATGAGTGTTGGGGAAAACAGGATAAGGGAACGAGATGCCAAGAGTTTACTTTCTCTGAAATGGAATAAATAGATGAAGGATTTGTACTTATATTTAAATTCATATTCACAATAACCATGATGCTTTTTCAAAAATCCCTTTAAATTTTAGATCTAATTTTGCCTCCTGAAACACAAAACCTATTTTGAATAGTTTTAAGTTTTGCACACTTTACTGTGTGCAATCAAGGGATATAATTGTTGTAAAACTGCTTTGAAAAAGTTAAAAATTTCTGGGCGGCGCCTGTGGCTCAAAGGAGTAGGGCACCAGTACCATAAGCCAGAGGTGGCGGGTTCAAACCCAACCCTGGCCAAAAACTGCAAGAAAAAGTTAAAAATTTCTATTGAAATGCATAAAAGTAAACAGTGGTAAAAGTAAAACTAAACTCTACAGTAGGGCACCTGTGGCTTAGTGGGTAGGGTGCCAGCCCCATGTACTAAGGGTAGTGGGTTCGAACCTGACTCCGGCCAAACTGCAACAAAAAATAGCCAGGCATTGTGGTGGGCGCCTGTAGTCCCAGCTACTTGGGAGGCTGAGGCAAGAAAATTGCCTAAGTCCAGGAGCTGGAGATTGCTGTGAGCTGTGATGCCACAGCACTCTACCATAATAAATTGATTATTTCGTTCAAAACCCTTGCAAATACTTACACCTTTCAAGCCAATAAAACCCCTCCTCAGAATATGGTCTAAGGCAGTGATTTTTCAACCATTGTGCCATGAGAATTTTTTTAAATTATTAATTATTTTTGAAAGAAATTCAAAGCATAGTAAATATATTCTTTCTTTTACTCTTCCTTTTTACCAACATAATTTAAGTGTTCTGGGAAGTTTAACTGTAGGTTCAAGCGTGCCATGAGCTAAGAAAGCTTGAAAAACACTGGTCTAAGGAAATGAAGATGCAAAGACTGAAGGGTGCGAGTATTCCAATTAGTGCTATTTATGATTACAAACTTTTAGAAACAACCTATAGGGCCAAGTTACTAGACTTTCTATTTTGAGAGAAAGCTGAGGTACATTTAATAATAAGGAGTGGGTAAAAGTAACTAGCATATTAACACATTCTGTGTTATAGATGAGCACATGATTTATCATATATGTCAGCTCAGAAGTAGAAATTTCTATAATCAGTATATTATTTTGTAATTGGAAATAAAATGCATATATGAAAAAAGAAAATATAAAAATATAAAAGCATTCTGCTCTCCAACCCACGAGTCAGGCTTGGCACAGGCCAGCTGTAACAAGCCATCTCCACTCATCCATCTCTCACGATAACATTGACGAAACTTTGATTCAGCATAGCTGTTCCTTCTCCAACCCAAACCTGGTTCCCTGCTCATCCCCCAGCTCCTCCTGCGGCCAATCTGTACCACCCCCAGCTTTCCCTAGCACCCAGCATCTGCACTGTGCACTCACCCACCCCCTTGCTTCTGGACTATCTGGGTCTTCTTGGCCTCTCTGCACTTTTCCTTCTTTTGTTTTATCTGTGTTATGTTCTGTCTCCTGACACAACCCCAAAATTGGCCTGGGAAAGAAAACAATGTCTGTATAGGCCTAAGAAAAGGAAGAATCAGACATGGCAAAAACCAAATCCTCTCCAGCAGATGATAGGGAGACTGAATGAGAAGCCCAGAAACTCTCACAGATGAATAAATCTTATTCTTGTCACCAAAAAGGAGTCAGAAAGATATCTGACCAAAAGACTACAGTCAGCTCGGTGCCCGTAGCACAGTGGTTATGGCGCCGGCCACATACACCGAGGCTGGTGGGTTTGAACCCGGGCCGGATAAACAACGACAACTGCAATAAAAAAATAGCTGGGTATTGTGGCGGGCGCATGTAGTCCCAGTTACTTGAGAGGTTGAGGCAAGAGAACTGCTTAAGCCTAGTTGAGGTTGCTGTGAGCTATGAGGCCAGGAATGCTCTACCGAAGGTGACATAATGAGACTCTGACTCAAAAAAAAAAAGTACAGTCATTATACCAGGTGGTAGGGTGAAAGAGGTTTATTTCTTTCTGCTTATTTCTATTTTCATATTTTTTCAATGGCCGTATATTACTTAAGTAATAAGAAACCCTGATATTTAAAAATCAACAAATGAAACAAATTCTTTACAAAGCCTTAACTTTGACTTACAACCTACCCAAATGTTTGAGCTATAAAAGAAAAGCAAAGATCAAAATTAACACAAAGAACTAGAATGAAGGGTTAAAGTTTAAGGAAACTTCTTTGCATAAACTGAAAATAGGAGATTGTAGGTTGGTAGCAAAGTGTCAAAGGGTTCCTATTTAGTTCTTTCTAGAAGACTTACTAAAATAATTATTCATGAAGTGAACCACATAATAAAATTCATGTCAACCTTTTATATTTTCATCTGGACAAGTAAAATAGACATGTAGGTTGAGTGTCTAAATAAAGCTCAGGACAAAGAACAATGAAAAATCCAGGGTGAAATCGAGCAATTCCAAATTTGCTTTTCACCTGTTCCTGCTGTTCATGTTCAAGGGAAAAGATCGGAGCAAGAAGTCCTATAGAACTGGTTTTAGCTTACAACCAGCCTAGCCACAATCTATAATTAGATAGTAACTAACTTTTCAAGCTGGAAAAAACTAACAAAGTTACTTGGAGTAGAAATTATTTTCTTTCACATTCTGATTACATGCGATTCCATTCTGAGAAATGATAAAATATGTACCACTCCCGTGCCCTGGCACCCACCTGAGCTTGGAATAAAATAATACACATACACAAACACATGAGATTAATTTCATTTTTTTCAGCGAGTGTAGGAATTTGAGAACCAGTTCTTGTCTGAGATGCTTTTAGTCAACAGATGAGCTGTTAGTCACGCGTCACGTCAAACCCCAAGAACCTTTAGGACAAAACTTTCTATAAATACACCACCCATATTTTATGTGGACAGCTGCCACTGGGCTCTGCTGGATGGAGTTTCATTTACAGACAGTCCTTCATGAAGTAAGAGACAGGGATCGAGAGAAGAGGAAAGAAAATAGAGGGAAGGAGGGGAGAGAGGCAGAATACGTCACCTTCTCTCATATATGTATAGGAGATATAGGATCTACTTTGGCTCCTCCAAAACACTGAATATGTTTTTCTATTGTCAGATAAAAACACAAACATATATCACTCTAGTCCAATAAATAATAATTTCTACAATAGTTAAAAATTCTGGTGCAGTCATTATGATTGTAAAAAGATTTAGAATCCATGCAAGAAATTTCGCAACTTCAAAGATAAATCAGTCTGGTCTCATACAGATGAAGAAACTGCGGCCCAAAGAAGTGAAGAAATATATTCAAAGGAGAACTGAGAAAAAAGGGGTGGCAGTTGTAACAGTAATACACAATGTAACAGTTCTGTATTATCGACTGGCTTCAGAAATTTCCCCCCACCATTCTGACAACCCAGTTCTTCCAGTCAGGGTAAACAACTAAGGATCACCCTGGGAAATCCCTCCAGGCTCATTTCTCTCTGGAGGAAGGTGGCTATTAGTGGGTGTGGACACAAGTTCTAAACTTGCCAACATGATTCAGCTACCTCTAGCTATGGCTTTACCACAAGTTGCTGAAGGGGGAAAAACTCTCGGCCAATCAAGAATTTTAGAGCTAGGAGGGATCTTGGCATCTCATCTCATTTTGCAGATAAGCAAGCTAAGGAATAGATAATATGTTCAAGGCCCTCAAATGCAGAGTTTACCACAAAAGAAGTCTTCAGATTAACTCAAGGGCACGTTTGGTAGCTTCTGCCATGGTGCAATGCCATCTAGACACAGGCAGCAAAAACAGGCAGTAAAATATTTCCTGAGCTGTAGAGGCAGCTTTGCCCTGAGCTCCAATTTTCTAACCGAAAAAGCTATTTTTTGAATTGTGGTTCCTGAGGAAGGCTGACTCACCGAGAAAGAGGGAATCATTTACTCACAGTGGACTTATCTAAATTAATGATGTTCTTCTGTGGTCCTTAACCAGCCAGAGGGATCAGTGTAAATATGAATCCACCCATCCCTTTCCTGCTTCTCACTGCTCTTAGAATAAAAACACAATTCTTTACACATTTTACAAGGCTTCACAGGGCCTGACCCCTGCCTGCTGATGTAGTCAGGCCCTCTGTATCCAGTTTTTGGTTTGTACTAGAGACAAGGGGGCCTGAAATCCAGGCCACACTCCATTCTCCAAGCTTAAAATGTGGCTGAGGCCACAGCCACTAGGATAGTAAGAGGTTACTAGGAATGTGTCCCCTTCCTTGTTCCTTTAGAGAACTATGATGAAAGACACAAATGGAAAAGCAAATGTGAGTGAAATCATCTAAACTCCTACACAAACATAAGGGATAATTATTATGAATGACTGAATGAAGCAAAAGGGTGCTTTAACCTGCTGGAAGGAGAAGCCTTTGCTGCCAGTGTGCCATCAAACTAAACACCCCTGATCCACTGTCTTTGTAGAAGCTGGCATGTTAAAAGTATTCTGAGTAAGACATGCCTTGTGGACCTCCATGTTTTATTTTGCATTTATCAATCTAATCGCTTATTTTATTTTTAATAAGCAACAGGTTGAACCTGAGTTAGAAACCAAATATCTGATTCCTCTCATAGTGCTGAAGCTTCAAATAATAGTCCATGTACAAAGCCCTGATTAGACTTCAACAAATCCCTTAACTTTTTATTATGGAAAATTTCTAATACATACAAAGAATAGTATAACAAACCCTCATGTGTACTCTGCACTGCCTTCTCCCATTAGTAACCCATGGTTACTCTTATAATCAATAATTATTTTTAAAAAACTTAAGTGGATGGCTCTGTGCCTGTAGCACAGTGGTAACGGTGCCAGCCACATACTGAGGGTGATGGGTTCGAACTTGGCCCGGGGCCAACTAAACAACAATGACAACTGCAACAAAAAAATAGCTGGGCGTGTGGCAGGCACCTGTAGTCCCAGCTACTTGGGAGGCTGAGGCAAGAGAATCACTTAAGCCCAAGAGTTTGAGATTGCTGTGAGCTGTTTGAGGTTGCTCTGACACTGCTGGTGTCACAGCTCACAGCAAAAAAAAAAAAAAAACTAAAGTGGAAAGATATCTGTTTACAAACTGTTCTTCCTGAATGCTTTTAGTAGAGTAAATTTTTAACTAATTTACTAAGGATTGTCACATGGCAAGTTCCTACAGAGCTGTGGAGAGAAGAAGACAAGGTTGGACAAATGTTAATGAGTTTGCTGATAAACAGAGGCCCTACCCACAAGTTTCTTGTCTATTTACCTCTCACTGACACCCAATTTCCGAATCCTTTTTTTTCTTCCTCTGAAACAATAAGCTACACCGAGGGGCTATGAAGATGAGTAGTAGGAACAGAGCTTTCTGCCCTCCAGGTGTCTCCACGAGCAAATGCCTAATGGGAGAGAAGGCCAGGAAATCCTACTTATGGCAAATGTTTGCAGAATGGGAGTTGGTGGCTGGTAGGCTTTGTCTAAGATCACAGGCCTTGAAAGCATTCTTCCAAATAGGAAGCCAAACTCATCGCAACATGCAGAGGAGGGTGTTATGGGTAAGTTTGCTGAAGCTAAGAGATAAAGGACAGAATTCATTTGTCTAAAAGGAAAGATTTTTTTAAAATGGCTGACATTGCTACTTAATTAGGTATTAGGTAGGTAGGTCAAGAACTAGATCTTGAGTGGTGCCCATAGCTCAGTGAGTAGGGCGCCGGTCACATACACTGAGGCAGGTGGGTTCAAACCTGGCCCAGGCCAGCTAAAACAACAACAACCACAACCAAAAAATAGCCGGGCGTTGTGGTGGGCACCTGTAGTCCCAGCTATTCGGGAGGCTGAGGCAAAAATATCACATAAGCCCAAGAGTTTGAGGTTGCTGTAAGCTGTGACGCCACAGTCCTCTACCCAGGGTGACAGCTTGAGACTCTGTTTCCAAAAAAAAAAAAAAAAAAAAGAACTGGGTTTCCTGTACGGAGCCCTCTGCCCCTAAACTGACTGAGAGCATCTCCCTTCTAACGGAAGGGGTTGGGAATCCAAAACACTCACGTAGAATCACTGCAAAACTTCACCTAGGGAAAGGAAACAAAACCCACAAATCAAAAGCTACAGAATCGGCTCAGCACCTATAGCTCAGCAGCTAAGGCGCCGGCCACATACACTGGAGCTGACGGGTCTGAACCCAGCCTGGGCTTGCCAAACAATGACAACTGCAACCAAAAATGGCCAAGTGTTGTGGCAGGCGCTTTTCGTCCCAGCTAATTGGGACTTAAGCCCAAGAGCTGGAGGTTACTGTGAGCTGTGACGCCACAGCACTCTACTGAGGATGACATAGTGAGACTCTGTCTCAAATAAACCCCCCCAAAACAAAAATACACAGTATCAGGGGACATTTAAAAAGAAGTGGGTATAAGGAGAAGTCAAGAACAATATTACATACATAGTGTCAGAAGTGATTTAATGAAAGGCATTCTTACTATATGAAGAATCTTTAGGTTAAAATTTTACTGTGTGGGCGGTGCCTGTGGCTCAAAGGAGTAGGGCCCCGGCCCCATATACCGGAGGTGGTGAGTTCAAACTCAGCCCCAGTCAAACACTGCAAAAAAAAAAAAAATTAACTGTGTTTTGACAGGCCTCTTAAAGTTCTGTACTGAGAATAAACACAGGGTAGGGGAGAGGAGGACGAGGTTAATTCTGGAAGGACTTGGGAAGGCCGGATGGAGTTGTACTCCTGACTGTGTCCTGAGGGCTGTACAGAGTCCAACACATGGTAAGTGCTCAGTTAGCATTTGTTCAACTCAGTAGAAGGCTTCTAAGGTGCACATGAGGATAAATAAAATTTAATAACCCTTTCTCCTATCCATTCTCAATGTCTCCCTTATTCCCAACACCTGAGAGTTGTAGAATTTGAAATCATAATGTACAGAGGAGATCAGATAAGTCAGGTTGAAAAGGATGTGTGTTTATGCAGCAGTGCATTCCTGTAAGCCTGATATCCTTGTATAAAAATTACATGTCATCTTGCTGCTCCTCTAGACTTCAATTTTGATGATGGCAGGAATCACAGCTGTCTGTTCTCCACTGTATCTCACAGCTCTTTGTCTAAGATGTTAGTAAGTGCTTCATACTCTTTGTTGAGTGAATGAATGAAGCAACACAAATCAGAGTAACATTTGTAGAACTTGTATTGAAGCTGACTAATCTCAAAAACATTTCCACTAGCTTTAGCATAAACAGACTGTAATTGTTTTAATACATTCCCATCCAGGGCATCCCAGGGCTATTGTATTCTTTTTTCTCTACCAACTAGAAACTTGGTTCTTCATTCTTGCAGCATTTAAAGGTGCAAACAATATAAACATTTCCCAATACCAGATGCTGGTAGCCTTAAGCCTAGAACACACTATGGAACTAAATTCATTTTGAAAAAGATTACAATAATGTTCTTTTCAAACTAAGAATTACCTTAGCCTTCCAAAAACTCATTACCATTTCTAGCAAATGAAAGCATAAAGTGGTAGCTATAGATTACATCTTTCTGTAACACCCCATAGGCAAAATTATCAGGCTGTGTGGTGAAGAGTTAACTTTAGCCAAGAAAACATAGGTTCATTCATTCAGCAGCTATGTTACTCTGATCAAAAAAGGAGGCATAAATACATACACACGTGCATAAAAGCACCCCTGTGGCTGGTGAAGCAGCCAAAGTAAATTCTATATATGGCTGGTGATTCTAAAGCACATAGAAAATATGCTCTGGTGGCAGGAAGGAATTTTTGAGAATAAGACAGGCATAATAATACAAATGTTGTAAGGGTCAGGTATTCTGTTAGATTTGGTTAATCAAGGGCTTTAGAAAATCTGCAATACTATTTAATGGAAAAATTATTTTACTTCCTATCAATAAATCAAGCTACTATTAGCAGCTTCAGTTCTAATTAGCCACATGACCTCAAACCTTGGTATTTCCAAAAGTTAAGGAATTCAGTAGATCAGTGGTTCTCAACGTCAGCCTGAGGGTATGTAACTCTAACACTTGGGTAGTTAGAGAAAAAAACAAGCAATATTTGGATCCAGACAACAACTGTACATTTAGATACCTGGGCATATAGAAAAGTATATTTATTTAACTTTTCTCAATGTTTCTTTTGAGCCAGACCAGCCCGTTGCCTCTCAGGTTTTACTGTGACTGTGAACCATCTGACGCTCTCGATAAAAGGTAGATTTTAACACAGGTCTGAAGAAGCCTGAGATTTTTCCTTTCTGAGAAGCTTCCAAGTGAAAGATGGTGCTGTTCTATGGCCCACACCTTCAACAGATTTCTCTAACTCAAATTTTTTTTTTTTTTTTTTTTGCAGTTTTTTTGGCCGGGGCTGGGTTTGAACCCACCACCTCTGGCATATGTGGCTGGAGCCCTACTCCTTGAGCCACAGGCAGCGCCCCTCTAACTCAAACCTTTTAGCATTCCAGTAAGCACACAGAAATCTTCATCTACACCTAGACTGTATCACACACTTAGTACTTAAATTGCAAGTGCAATTAGGTTTTGCCTTTGTGTTTCACTTTGAAAACCAAGGCAGAGACTTCTATTACTATGTGTGATGTGAAAAGACTATCTTAATGCCCAGATGACTCATATCAAGGATGATGAAGGTAAGTCACGGCCACTCCAATCTTAGACATTTTTTCCTTCTTGACTTAAAGGACCCAAAGCCATTTTCAGTAAAACATCACGTTTCCTAGCCTGTTATTCATGCTATTCCTTTTCAGTCATTCAATCTCTTCTGAAGCAATAGCTGAATCTCAAGAAGAAACTCAAGCCTTCAGGAGGAGCAAAAGTCTATAAGAATTATCAGTTGCAATTATGGTAATACCACTAAAGTGTATCTATCACCTTATACTTTTAAGAGAAGATACAAGTTGTAAAATTTTAAATGTGACTGTTACCTAGGATTAATGTAATAATAACAGCAGCTAATGTGTGAGTGTTATCATTTGCTAGGCCTTGATGTACTTTGTATCAATCAAGTCCTTTAATTCCTATTTTATGGCAGTCAAACTTGAGAGCAAAGTGAACTTTGGAGCAGAAAGCTACTAAATGCAAATGCTAGAATTCTATCAGAAACTAAAAAGACTGAGTCTGTGGAACCAGTAGAGTCTTCTAGGCAGCCTAATAATAAGATGACAGCATAACAAATTTAATACAATGAGAATAATGATCAAAGCTGTGTAAAGTTTCAATTCCATTCTATTCTTACATTTGAAAGGTTGGGAGAAAAAAAGCTAAAGTAAACATGCTTTGCTACATAATTGTCAAGAACTCAGTTTTTGTAACGTGCTAGGAAGTGCTCATATTTAGTGAATGGTGATACTGAGGAATCATTTTCTTGGTAGGAGAGCAGCAGTGGTTCTCTGCTACTGCAAAGTTTAGGGAAAATTTCTGATGATCATGGGAAGACATGCTACTGGTATCTTGTGAGTAGAGGGTGAGGATGGTGGCTAAAGGCCCTACAATACACAGGCTAGCTCCCACTGCAAAGAATTATACAGGCTGAGATGTCAATAGCACTCAGGTTGAGAAACTTTGCAGCAGAGTACTTCACTAAGATTTTACAAGGACAACACCAATTTATGAAGGGTCTGAATTATAACCTTTTTAAGTTAAATTTTTACACAGCTATAGTAATCCCAAACAGTATGTAGCATAGCGCCTTCAGCAATGACCCAGCTAGAATCATTTTAGAAGAATGCATTTGTAGCTATGTGCTGGCATGCTGTTATGAACTTCAAAATAATTTGTTCTGTTCACTAGGTTAAAAGTTGCCCCTGTCATTGTGCTGAGACCTCATGTTCACTCACAAACTCTCTGCACTCACCAACTACCTATCTACTGTATAGAAGGCCTCCAGGATACCAAGAATAACATCAGAAACAAGCCAGGCATGGTGGCTCATGCCTATGATCCTAGCACTCTGAGAGGCTGAATTGGGGGGAGGCTGGATGAATTGCTTGAGGTCAGGAGTTCGAGACCAGCCTGAGCATGAGCAAGACTCCATCTCTACTAAAAATAGAAAAACTAGGTGGGCATTGTGGCAGGCACCTGCAGTCCCAACCCAGGCAAGAGGATCACTTGAACCCAAGAGTGTGAGATTGCCATAAGCTATGATGCCACGGCACTCTACCCAAGATAACATACTTGAGACTCTGTCTTAAAACAAGCAAACAAAGAAGTAAACAAACAACAGCAACAAGAAAAGGAAAAAAAAATTGCAAATAAAACCTACAGTCTCTGGCCTAAAGCAGTCTTCAGAGTAGAGACAAGTCAACCACTTAAAAACCTATGTGGTAAGTAAGAAAGACCCAGGCACCAGGTGTGGGGCCCAGTTGACACAAGGGAGTGAGGAACAAAGGAGGTTTCCTCAAAGATGTGGTACCAAAGCTGAGTCTTGAGAAGCAGGAGTAGTTGAAAAAGCTGGGGACTGGGGTTTGGGGTGGATGGTATTGCTCGTATAAAGATGCTATCTGTGGGCTTGGCGCTTGTGGCTCAATGGGCTAAGGCGCCAGCCACATACACCTGAGCTGGCGGGTTCGAATCCAGCCCGGGCCCGCCAAGCAACAATGACGGCTGCAACCAAAAAATGGCCGGGTGTTGTGGCGGGCGACTGTAGTCCCAGCTACTTGGGAGGTGGAGGCAGGAGACTTGCTTGAGCCCAAGAATTTGAGGTTGCTGTGAGCTGTGATGCCACAGCACTCTATCCAGGGTGACAGCTTGAGGCTCTGTCTCAAAAAAAAAAAAAAAGATGCTATCTGTGTTTCTCAGTAATCTTTTTGATAACACCAACAATGAGAAAAAATAATAAGATCTTATGAAGCAAAAACTAGGACACTGGCACTACTCTAACAGCTTTGCCTATGAAGCCTTATGACATAGAAGAGGAAGCTGAGGCACAGCGTGCTCCAAGTGACTTGCCCAAGGTTACACAGCTAGTGACTGGCATTTGGGATTCAAACTCACTTAATCTGGCACTAATGGCTGGATTCTTAGTCAACATTATACAACTTAAAAAGCTAAAAGTTATAAAAACTATCTTTAAGAAGAGCTATTAGCTAAGAGATTTAACCAGAATTAATGTAAGAGGAATAGTGGATGGATTGAATAAAAGTCATGACCCTGGTAAATATGCTTTTAGGATAAAGACAAAACTGTGGATTACCAAACTCTGCCTGTTTAGGACTTCAGACACAGATTTATCTCTATCCTAATTCTTCTTTATCTCCAACTTGGTATAGGAAGTTCTTGCCAGTATTTCTGGATCTATTAATAGGTTATATCTGCCATGGTCCTCCCTCTCTCTCCCTGCATTCTTGAAGAGCAGACCCTCTTTATCCTCACCCAAGACAGCTTTCAACAAGGATAGCTGAGGCTAGCGCCCTTCTGCAATGCCCTGTAGGTGTCTCTTCACCAGCATAGAATAGAACCATTGAAAAACTCTTAGAGTGGCTCGGTGCCTGTGGCTCAACGGGCTAAGGCACCAGCCACGTACACCTGAGCTGGCGGGCTCGAATCCAGCCCAGGCCACCAAACAACAATGACGGCTGCAACCAAAAAAAAAAAAATGGCCTGGCGTTGTGGCGGGCGCCTGTAGTCCCAGCTACTTGGGAGGTGGAGGCAGGAGACTTGCTTGAGCCCAGGAATTGGAGGTTGCTGTGAGCTGTGATGCCAC